>PVKS010006421.1:24080-48508 GCA_004027875.1 Aplodontia rufa
GGGGGGGGGGGGGGGGCGCCCTAGAGAGTTGGCTTAGCGGTTTCGGCGCTTGCCTGGCAAGCGCGAGGACCCGGGTTCAAACCCCAGCACCATGTACACAGCTGAGTGTTGGAGCAACTAAGGCCATGTGAAAAACTAAATAAAGTTGTAAAGTTGTTCCTCTCTTTCTCTGTCTCTCTCACTGTCCCTCTCTCTTTTAAAAAAAAAAAAAAAGAGACAGGGATAGTGAGAGAGAGAAAGAATCAATTTTATTCAGTTTTTCACGTACTTAGTTGTACGTGGTGCTGGGGTTCAAACCTACATCCTTGTGCATGTCAAGCAAGCACTCTAACTGCTGAGCCACCACTCCAGCCCCTTCAAACCTCTTTGTGAACTGTCCTACGAGAGGAAAAAAATGTTGAATCTCCTTGTGGGCAATGAAAACATTCCCAAATGACAATGACAATCCACTTTACCCACCCCAAACACACAAACACAAACACACACACACACACACACACACACTCTTTCCTCAGACTAAGGCTGGGCCACATGGGAAGGTCAAGGAAATGAAGCTCCTCCCTTGGGCCTATGGTCTTTTCAGCGGGTTTTCTGAACAAGGAAGAGGTTACTCTAACCAGCTGTTGTCCAGGGTCCTTTCCCTCCTCAAAGTTCTTTCTATTCCAGCCTCAACTAATTCACCATAATCACCATGGCTGGGGAAGAAAAACTCTATCGTGGCAATTTGGAACCCGATATTTAATCCAAGTTTTTCCCAGCCCCTTTCTATATCAAAAGAAGCCCTTTGGGCTGGAGTTCAGTGGTTCCAGCGCTTGACTGGCATGCATGAGGATGCCAGTTCAAACCCCAGCACCAGGTACACAAAAAATTGTTGGAGTATCTACGGCCAAATGGAAACTTTGATTCTTTCTCTCTCTTAAAAAAAAAAAAAGTAGACCCTCAAAGCGTCTCAGACAACTAGCACCCACTACAGCTTAGCTGGTACACGAATGGCCAAACGAGTCATCACCATCACCTGGAAATATGAGAGGAAGCAATGTACCGACAACTCTGTTACACAACCCCACCCTCATGCAAGAAAGCCTACTCCTGAGGGATAGTCAGGGTTTCTTCTGGCATCAGAACTTTTAGATCTATTTTGAGCCTATAATAAGTCAACAAAGAGAAAAATCAGAGTGCAAACACACTGCAGACAGCTATCCTTTCAAAGTTCTCAGAGCCTTCTACCTCTCTTCTCTAAGGAAAGTGCAGCACTAGCCAGAATTTTGGCTTCAGAGCAGCTGAGCTTAGAATTGTAATCTAGTTGAGGCCAAAACACGTTCTGGGGCCTTATCAAGCCAGATATTGACTCTTATTTCGATATTAATAAAGATGAACTTCAGTAATTGCCAAACCCAAATTTCTCAACACTCAACGGAATGGGAATTGCTGCTCAGACAGCTGGGCAAGGAAGGATCCTCAAACAATGTTCAACAGCAGTTTAACAACCTTTTTGACCTCAGGACACACCAATAGGGGATTAATCAGGGACCCCAGCTACCCCTGAAATAAAGGGATCAGTATCCCAAGCATACCCATGACTCATCTGCAGCACACCAGTAGGGAAGCCCCAGTTTAAAGTCCTGGACTAGGTTAAGACTCTTAGGATCAATGCCCTAAATGAATCACCTCACAGCCTGAGGCCTCTAGCTTTCCAACCTGGCTGACAGACTGTGGGATCACCAGAAAGCAGGGAGCCTAAGGTCTTGACTCAGCACTGAATACAACTTCCCCAGGCAGGGTGCTTTTCAGGGGGGGTTTCCATAGAATCCCAGGGGCCTCCACCTGATAGCAGCAGGCACATCCTGAGACTGGGTATATGAAATGAGGTAACTAGCTTCATTAGATTTCTGAACTTGGGCTAGGTGTAGTGATGCAGAACTATGATGCAGGCTGGAAGGCTAAGGTAGGAGGATGGCAAATTTGAGGCCAGCCTCAGCAACTTAGCAACTTAGTGACACCTTGTCTCAAAGTAAAAAATAAGGGCTGATGATGCAGCTCAGTGATAAAGCATCCCTGGGTTCAATCCCCAAAACAAAACGAAACAAAACACAACACTTTTGGGAAATTCAAGTGATCTTAGATCTGAGTCAATGCTGAAAGGTACAAATTTAAAAGTTACCATTTACTGAGCATACAGTAAATACATGCCAGATTCTCCCAAGTATTCAGCTTCCAATTTCATTAAATCCACACAATCACCTCATGTGGCAAATGATATCATTATCCTCATTTATAAGAGGAAAGTAGAACATAAAGGGATTAAGTAGTGACTTACTTAAGGTCAATACTTTTCTAATTGGAGTGATATTGTCTCCTCCACAGATTTTTTTATTTTTTATTTTTTAAAGAGAGAAGGACAGTGAGTGAGTGAGAGAGGGAGGAAGAGAGGGAGAAGGGGAGAGAGAGAGAGATACAGACAGAATCAATTTTTATTGAGCTTTTCACACGGCTTTTGTTGCTCTGACATTTAGTTATGTACATGGGTGCTGGGGTTTGAACCTGTGTACTTGCACATGTAGGGCAAGTGCCGTAACCGCCAAGCTACCACTCCAGCCCCTCCTCCACAGTATGTAAACCCATTCTGACTTGAAAGTCCACATGCTTAACTGGGACACCAATGTGTCAAACATCTATAAACTCCCCCCCCCAAAAAAAAGTTTTTCACAAACCCAATTACAATGAATTGGGTTTGAAAAATGTGAGGAGCAACTTGTCTATTTCATATCACCAAGAAAAGAAACTAATCTATGCTGAGTATCTACTGGGTGCAAGCACCTTACATATATTACGTCTCACAATCCCACCAGGTCAGGAATTAATAGCCCCATTTTACAGACGATGAAGCTGGGCTCTAAGAGTCTAAGATAAGAGTCCTTGCTTTTTCTACTATAGTATGCTTCTCCTGACCGGATAGGAAATATATATGAGCCTGTGCCTAAGTCAAACATCTAACTCACTAACAGTCAGTACTATTCCCAAAGGATAGTAGAAAGGGTACTTTTCAGAAGTAGAGGAAAGAAACATTTTGAAGCGCTCGAATTCCCAAGAAAGCATGATTTCTCTTTTAGAAAACTCAGGTTAAATCCCCTACTCTCCTGAGACAGCTAACCAGCCCTGGCCTGCCCTGTTCCAACCTTTCATCATCATCAGCTCAGGCCCACAGAAACAAGAACAAAACAAAAGCCACAGGGAAACAAATCTTTATACAGACAGGAAGGACTGCGAGTGGGTGGTCTAGTCCCCTACTTGACCTGGGCTCTCTGGGTGCTCTAATTAATAACCAGGACATCATGTGCATTTTGTGAATATTAAGCCATTGATTTGCTAACTAAACAGACTAGCCAACCAAGCTCCAGTAAAGACATAATACATTCTGGTTCTATGCTCTCACAAAAGCATGGCAGCCCATACCTCAGACAGCCCCTCACCCAATACACTTCAGACCAATTCCTTCTAATTCCTATAGCTAACTGGTGCCAGCTTGCTGGGGGTTTTCACACCCCTACTCAAGTGCAGATTCCCTCCCACTCTTTTTCCCCAACAGTTAAGCTCTTGTTCTCAAGGGTACTATGTCCCAGTCTGTCCTCCTCAGCCCGAGATGGTCACAGCACATTAGTAATCACTGACTCACCCCATCCCCTGAAGAGGTCAGGGGAAATGTGGAGGGCCACAGGATGTGTGGCCCAGATCCCTCCGGTCCTTCACAGAACTGGCAAGCAGAGGCACCAGTGACTTGGCTTCCCCCTTAGAACATTGTGGATCCTCCCTGGGCCAGCTCTAGTGCCAGTGGGTTGATGTCAGGCTCTCTACCAGAAAAGACCAGGATCTCTAGACAGTTCCACTGTTGCCAACAGATCTAATCTCTCTTCCAAGGCAGATGAAATCCAATAAGGCTGCTAAGTCCACAACTTATCCCTTAACACTGGCAAAGTCAGCCCTTCAGGCCATACCAACAATGCCAGAATTATTACTGCCTCTTAGAGAGTTCTTTGAGGGAACTGAGAACTATTTCCCCAAGTTAATAAAAGTTTTATCTCCTTAGCAAATGTTCACTTTCTCCAAAATTTCATGTTCATTCGGCTCCAACATATTCCCCTGCTCCATCCCAGTGATATCTGCTCAGAACCTCTTTACTCAGTCATTGACATTAAGGTCCAATTCCCACACTACAGGAGAGTCCCAAAGTCAGTTCTAAGAATCTATCCATACTGACCATTTAGGAACCTACTGAAAAATTACAAAGTAGTATAAGCAAAGGAACACAAACCAGTCGCTAAGGCTTAACATGAAAAGGAGGAGGGGGAAAGGAGGCGGGATGATTTACTTATTGTTTCAATTGGAAAAATACTCTAGTTTGAAATGGCTTATCCACATGTTTAGCCTTTTAGGCCAAATCCACTAATGTAAGATGCCTGCAGGCCGTTTTGGATAAGTAGAACGGCATCAAACTTTATTTCAATTGCTTCAAGAGCTGCCAGCTCTCTTTCCTTTCCCCCTCTCCCCAAAACATCTGGTCTGGTCTGGGAGAGGGACCCACTCCCTGGGAAGCCTCCATGTTAACATGAAAGGCGGTCTCCCAGCTCAGCGAAGCCCACTTAGGTTGAGGAGCAAGCGGGCCCCACTTTCTGAATTCTCCCACCAGCAAAAGGCGCCGAAATGGGCATTCTCGGACCGGTGGGAACGACGGGAAAGAAGTGAACAGAAGTAAAGGAAGAAGGGGGAAGTCCGGATCCTGGGGCGGTCCGGGCTGGAGTCCCCCTCCTCCTCCTCCTGAATGCCCAGAGGTTGAGGCGTCGTCCGGAGGTCCCCGAGCGGGCTGTCCCGGTTCAGCCAGTGGCTGCTCAGAGGCTCCCGGGCAGGCACTGGAGGCCGGGGTCTGCCCCAGGCCTTGGTTAAGGGGTGTGCGGGACCCCGGGGTGATAGGAAGGGGAAGGGGCTGGGCTCAGCTCTCACCAGCACCAGGGCGAACCTCTCCTCCAGCTCACAGGGCTCAGGCATCGGCATCTTGCCTGGCGGCAGCAGCAACGACACAGACGGCGGCGGCTCGCCCGGGCCCCCCTCAGTGCTCTCCAGGTTGCCCATCGTTGCAGGGCCCCCTTGGGGGCCTCAGCCCCCACCCTTCCACGCCCGGGGGCCTTGGGCTCGGCCACTTGGACTCGGTCCCTCCCTCAGCGCCGGCTCCCGAGTCCTGACTCCTTGGCCCCCGTCAGGAGCGCCTGGGGTTCCTCTGCGTCCCGTGGGAGAGACGCGCCGCCAGGGCCGGGGCGGCACGGCGGACAGCAGCCGCGAAGCGTCGGGGACCACAGCGGCAGACTCTGGCTCACACCCGCTGCCTCGCCGCTTTCGGCGCGCCGCCCGGGCGCTGCCCCTCCCCGCCCCCCGCGCTCTTTCCCTTCCCCCCACTTCGCTTCCTCCCACCCACTCCCGGCCTGGACTCCGGCTTCGCTCGAGAGCTAGACTCGACTGCAGCCAGCGGGCCGCGCGCCCCATTCATGCAGGCCCCGCCTCCCGCCCACGGGCCTCCCGGGAGGCCCGCCCCGCCTTCCTGAGCCTGATGGACGGCCGCGCCTGCCAATCACAGAGCCTCCCGCCCCAGACGCCCTCCCGGACAGAGCCGAGCGCGCCCTGGCGGCCCAGGTGTTTCGGGTCGTTAGGGTCTCGGGAAGGCGTGAGGTACACAAATGCGTACAAGTGTAGGGCGAGGTGATCAAAGCTACCTACCAGAGAATTAGAAACAGTAGGACACCCAGAAGAAGGAGAAACCACATCCGTTAAAAGTCTTCGCGAGGGCTCGGCGGTTACGGCGCTAGCCCGGCATGCTCAAGTACACGGGTTCAAACCCCAGCACCCACTTGCACAACTAAGTGTCAGAGCAATGAAAGCCATGTGAAAAACTCAATAAAAATTGATTCTCTCTCTCTCTCTCTCTCTCTCACTCACTGTCCCTCTTTCTTTAAAAAAAAAAAAAAAGTCTTCGCCAGGGGCTGGAGCGTTGGCTCAGCGGTTACAGCCCTTGCCTGGCCTGCCTGGCCTGCGCGAGGATGTGGGTTGGAACCCCAACTCCACTTATACATTGAATTTGAATTGTTGGAGCAACGAAAGCCACACAAAAAATAAATAAACTGATTCTCTTTCTCTCTCACTGTTCCTCTCTTAAAAAATGAAGTCATTGTGAGGGGGCTTGGGTTGTAGCTCAGTGGCAGAGCGCTTGCCTAGCATGTGTGAAGTGCTGGGTTTGATCCTTAGCACTGCATAAAAATAAATAAAGGTATTGTGTTCATCTACAACTAGAGAGAGAAATTTTTAAAAAAAAAAAGTCATGCTGAGGGAGATGTATTTGAACTTGGCATTGAGGGTTGAGGAAGACCTTAACTGGTAGAGACTGGTGAAGGGCAATTAGGAGGCTAGGGCTTTCTCAAGGTTCATTCTGGCTGGTGTGAATTCCCAGGAGGGTCAGGAGGACAGTGTTGTTTTGGGCTTGTCTGCTGTCAGGTCATCACTGATGATGTGGTGAACATCTGTTGTTCCATCCCTCTTCTTCCGTTTTATTTTAAAGACCCACCACTCCATTTCCAGTCCAATCCGAGCCAGACTTTGTTATTCCAGGAGGCCCTATGTTTCTATGACCAGTTACAACATTTTCTTCCTCTACTCTAAGACTGTTTTGGGAATTGTCACCTGACCCAAACCCAGGCTATAAGACTCATTTCCAAGACTCTTGTAAGAACAATCAGGAAATAGTTGTTCTCTTTCCATTTTGAAATGTAAACCTGCAACTACTGGCTGCCTCTTGCCATTACCCACTGCACCACAAGCCTGCCTGAGAATGAAGTCAATACAGAGCAAAATAAAAGCTAAGAGATACACAATTCTAATGACATGCTGAAACCTGGATCTAACCATTCCCTAAGTTATCACCTAGACGTTATATCCATTTATTCAATCAATATCTATTGAAAAGTATATGTCCAGGGCTAGAGTGGTTGCTCAGCAGTTATGGCACTTGCCTGGCACGCAGGAGGACATGGGTTCAAACCCCAGCACCACTTAAACAACAAAGTGGAAGTGTCAGAAAAATGAAAGTCACATGAAAATTAAATAAAATTCATTCTCTCTCTCTCTTACTGCCCCCTCTCTCTTTAAAAATCAATCAATCAATAAATAAATAAATAAATAAGAAAAAGAGAAAAGTATATGTCAGATATTGTTCTGGGCATTGATGATCTATCTTTGAATAAAAAGGACATACATTTTCCCCTCTTGGGATTTTTTGTAGGAGAAGATGTAGATAATGAACTAAATAAATAAAATGTATAGATGTTGGTGATTAGAATTAATAAGACTAAAATGGCATATAGACGGGGGAGAAGTTAAGATTTAAGTAAGACAATAAGAAAGGCCTTGCTAATAAATTGCATTTAAAGGCCATGTGGGTATTTGAGGGAGAATTATCGAGAGGGAACGGCCAGTACAAGTGATGCCTCATGTGTTAGAAGAACAGCAAAGAGGCTGGAGTACAATGAGCAAAGGAAAGAGTAGTGAAAGATGAAGTCAGAAAGGTAAATAGAAAACATATTGGGTAGGGTATTGTAGGCTACTGTCAGGACTTCAGTTTTTCTCTAAGTAAGATAGGTACCTTTGGAGAATTTTAATAGAGTAACAATCTAACTTATGTTCTATAACAGGCATATTTAGTTCTTGCATTGAAAACAAACTAAACAAAAATATGGGCTAGGAGATCAGTTATTAGGCTATTAAAATAATTGAGGTGAGATATGATGGTGGGTTGGACCAAGGTGGTAGCTGTACAGGTGGTGAGAAACAGACTCTTGATGGATTTCAAAGTAGAGACAGTAGTTTGTGGATGGTGAATGGAAAATAACTCCAAAGTAGTTGACCTGAGCAATTGGGAAGGTAGAGTTTTTGTCAGTGTAAATGGAGGAAGTTTATAGGGGAGTAGGTTTGGTGAGGGGAAGTTAGAAAGAGAAGATCAGAAATAGAGTTTTGCAGGCTGGAGTGGTGGCTCCGTGGTACAGTGCTTGTCTAGCATGCACAAGGACCAGGGTTCTAACCCCAGTCATAACTGAGTGTCAGAAAAACAAACAAATAAAAAACTGATGAAAAACTAAATAAAAATGATTCTCTCCCACTCTCTTTTTTTTTTTTTAAGAAAGAGAGGGAATCAATTTTATTTAGTTTTTCATGTGGCTTTTGCTCTGACACTTCATTGTGTACATGATGCTAGGGTTCAAATCCATGTCCTCACACATGCCAGGCAAGTGCTGTAACCACTTAGCCACTGCTTCAGTCCTCTCCCTCTTTAAAAAATAAATATGGTTTTCATCACGTTGAGTTTGATTTGTCTATTGAACAGTAGAGTTATCCACTAGGCAATTGGGTGCATATGAGTCTGGAGATCAAGGCCAGTAACATGAATTTGGATATCATCAGCATAGAGGTGTTATTAAAGCTAGTAGATTCTCTCCCCAAACTTTTTTTTTTTTTTTTGATACTAGGATAAGTTGCTGAGGCTACTTTGAACTTGTGATCCTCCTGCCTTAACCTCCCAAGTCGCTGGAATTACAGGCATGTGCCACTGCGTCCCAGCTAATTTTTTTTTTTGTGTCAGCCTGTATTGAATTTCTGTTGTTTATAACCAAAAAGTGGAGTCCCTGTCTTTTTCAGAACATTGAAACCCTCTCTCTCTCTCTCTCTAACAAAAAAGAAAGAGAGTGTTAGAGAGAATCAACTTATATTTCATCTGGGGTTTTTTTGCTATTATTTTTCTTTTTTTAAGGAGGGAGAGAAAGAATCAATCTTATTTATTCATCTTGTTTTGTTTCTTTAACACTTAGTTGTGTATGTGGTGCTGGGATTTGAACCCAGGTCCATTACGCATGCCAGGCAAGCGCTCCAACCACTAAACCACTGCTCTAGCCCCCTATTTTTCTTTTTTTTTTAAAGAAGATTTTTTTCATTATAGTTTTACATATTGAAGGGCTTTGTTGTTATACTTTCTTACATGCACATATCATATATTCCCTCTTTATCCTCCCCATCCTCTCCCTCTCCCCTGTCCCCTAGTCTGAGAGGTTGCACCCAGTTCAATTGGTAATCTGTGTTTGATGAGTCTGTTTTCTAGAGTTATTGTTCTCTCATTCTTTTCTATATTGTACTGTAGCTTCCACATATGAGAAAACATTTGGTCCTTGAGTTTCTGGGTTTGGCTAATTTTACTCAACATGATTTTCTCCATTTACCAGCAAATGACCATGATTTTATTTTATTTTCTAATAGCTGAGTAGAATTACACACACACGCAATTTCTCAATCCATTCATGCAGTGATGGGCATCTGGGTTGATTCCATAATTAGTTACTGTGAATTGTGTTGCTTGTTTTTGTTTTTCCAACATTCAGTTGCGTATGTGGTGTTGGGATTCCAACCCAGGTCTTTGCGCATGCCAAGCAAGCACTCTACCACTGAGCCACAGCTCCAGCCCTGAAACCCTCTCTTTTGAAGTTCAACCTCTTCTAATCAGTTGGATAAATCAATAACTCACATCTTCTCTTCCTCCACTACCCTCTTCCAGGGCAGAGGCGTTATAAAAAGATATAGATTTCTACTAGACAAAAATGAAAGCTTAAGAGGGAAAATAATTCCATTGTCACTTAAGATGTATACTAAAATAACATGTAGCAGAAGGGGGAAATCTGATAGGACAGCAGAGTATTCACCTTTGTGTGGTCTCTTGGTCCTAAACGTTTTATTTCTGCTTTTGCTTGCTCAAGCTTAACCACCAGATTTACATATTCTGGTGGTTTCTGGGGTCCATTAGATTACTTTCCTTGTTAATTCCTTGCTTACCTATCTTCAATGCTTTTTTACTTTTTTACGGGATAAAACTAAAGTTCTTCATTAGGGGTCTTTATCATCTCCAAACCTTAATCCCTCTTCAATCCACTTTTCCTACCTCACCTGGCTCAAATCTTTCAAACCTTTCAGCTGGAAAGGTCCATTTGTTTCAAGTAATAAGGAAGATGGAACAGGTGTTTCCTTCCAGATGCTCATAATCTAGTAGGCTTTCAAACTAATGTTTACAAAACAGTGTGATAAGTGTTGCAATAGAAGGGTGTACAAAGTGCTACTGAGAGAACTGATGACAAAGCTATAAAGGAAGGCTTTGGGAGTAGATGACACTTGAGCCAGGCCCAAAGGGTGGGTGCATGAGCCAGACAGAAAAGTGAGAACAGCGTGGAAAAGGCTATAGAAGGTTGGATGTGGGGTGGTGTATGCCAGTAAATCCCAGCTACATGGGAGGCTGAGGCAGGAGGATCATGAGTTCATAAGCCAGCCTCAGCAACTTATCGAGGCACTAAGCAATTTAGTGAGAACCTGTCTCTAAAAACATGAAAGATACCTGGGATGTGGTTAAGTGCCCCTGGGTTCAATCCCTAGTATGAAAAAAAAAAGTGAAGGAAGGGAAAAGGAATAATTCTGGGAAGGGGAAAATGAAGAACTATGTAAGAATGGGATTTTTTTTTTAAGAGAGAGGGGAGGGGCTGGAGCGGTGGCTCAGAGCTTGCCTGACATGCGCAGTACATGGCTTCAAACCCCAGCACCCACATACACAACTGTCGAGAGCAACAAAAGCCATGTGTAAAACTCAATAAAAACTGATTCTGGGGGCTGGAGCTGTGGCTCAGCGGTTAAGGTGCTTGCCTTGCATGCGCAAGTACGCAGGTTCAAACCCCAGCACCACATACACAATGAAGTATCTGAGCAATGAAAGTCCATGAAAAACTATATAAAATTGGTTCTGTCATTCTCTCTCACTTGCTGTCCCTCTTTCTTTCTTGGAAAAAAAAAAAGCTGATTCTGTCTATCTCTCTCTCTCACTGTCCTTCTCTCTTAAAAAAATAGAGGGGACAGTAAGAGTGAGAGAAAGAATTTTTTTAAGAGAGAAGGACAGTGAGAGAGAAAGAGAAAAATATTTTATTTAGTTTTTCATGTGGCTTTCATTGCTTCGAGACTTTGTTGTGTACGTGGTGCTGAGGTTTGAACTCAAGTTCTCACATATATCGAGCAACTGCCATAACCGTTGAGCCACTGCTCCAGCCCAAGAGAATCAATTATATTTAGTTTTTCATGTGGCTTTTGCTGCTCCAACACTTCGTTGTGTATGTGGTGCTGGGGTTCAAACCAAGGTCCTCACACATGCCAGGCAAGCCCTATAACCACTGAGCAACCACTCTAGCCCCAACAGTGGGATGTTGGAACAATGTAAGAAATTAAGCGAGGCTGAAGTATAGGATGTGTAGCGGGAGGACATGAGCTAAAGCTAGAAAGATGGGTTGAGGTGGCTCAGTGGTTACGGTGCTTGCCTGCCATGCACAAGGACACAGGTTTGAACCTCAGCACCATGTACACAATGAAGTATTGGCACAACAAAAGCCACATGAAAAACTAAAATTCATTCTCTCTTGGGGTTGGGGATTTAGCTCAGTGGCAGAGCACTTTCCTAGCATTCACAAGGCCCCGAGTTTGGTCCTCAGCCCTTAAAAAAAAAAAAATCATTCTCTCTTTCTCTCCCTCACTGTCCCTCTCTCTTAAAAAAAAAGGGGGGGTAGATCAAATCAATTTCAAGAGGAGCCTTATGCTCAGCTGAGGACTTTGTTGATTTATTCTATACATAGTCCTGTGCCCTAGATAGTTTTTAAGTATACTCTTAGGAAATGTTCCTTTTGGAACATTTGAGAATCCAGAGAGGTCTACAGAAACCATACGGAGAAGAGCCTGAACCAAAGCAGGACACGATGATGAATAGAAGTTGGAAAAAGACATCAACTAGACTTACCTATTAGATAATAACAGTGACTAATTCTTTTACAGTGTTTTATAATCTTCAATATTTTTTCACATCCATTATCTGATTTGATCTTTATAAACTCACAGGAGGGAAATGTTATCCTAATTTTATAGATGAGTAAAAAGACTAAAAGAAGTTAAGTAACATGACTAAGGCCATACAGCAAGTAAGCATTTAACCAGCGCTGACCCTAAGCTTTGGTTACAGAATTTCAGGATTCTCTACCGAGAATTAAGAGAGTTATGAAGACAAGAGTTGAGGCCAGTTTAAGGATCCCCTGCCCTAGTCTCTAGGGAAAACCAGAATCTCCCTTAGATTAACTACTTCCACTTCCTTACTGCTAGCACTTTCACCCCTGGACTCCACCCCTGCCACTCCCCCACCCCCACCATCAATTCATTCTGAGGGTAATTACACTCAAATCATATCTGAACCACAGCACAACCTCTTGATGAAAAACATTGTCAAATCATTGAAGACCATTTTGTAAAAGACCACCTGAAACATGGCTTATAATTCTACTGCTGAAAGAGTAAACAGGACCAGCAACAGTTGAGAAGAAACATTTTGCATGAATATTAAAAAGATATTTTTAACTTTAGAAATTGCTCTGATAGTTGTGTATGTGTGCTAGAGTTCAAACCTGGATCCTCAGGTATGACAGGCAAGCGCTATAACCACTAAGCCACCGCTCCAGCCCCTCAACATGGGTTTTGTTTTGAATGGGATAAATCATATTCAAACCACACAATACATATATGCCTAATAGGAATAAAAGAAACCCCACACGGTGGTGTATGTCTATAATCCCAGTGGCTCCAGAGGCTGAGGCAGGAAGAATTCCAAGTTTAAAGCCAGCCTCAGCAACTTAGGCCCTCAGCAACTTTCCAAGTCCCTGTCTCAAAATAAAAAAAAAAAATAAAAAGGGTTGGGAATGTGCCTCAGTTGTTAAGTGCTTCTGGGTTCAATCCCTGGTACAAAATATTTTTATATTATTATTATAATATAAAAGAATATATCCACACAAAAACTTGGATATCAGTGTTCATTATAGCTAAAATTTCCCTCAGCAGGTAAATAGGCAAACCAAATATGGTTTAACAATACAATGGTATATCATCATTTAGCCATACAAAGGAATGAAGGATTGATACACAGTACAACATGGATGACCCTTGAAGATATTATGCTAAGTTAGAGAAGTCAGACACAAAAAGTCACATATGGTATGATTTAAATTTTATGAAATTTACAGACAAGGCAAAACTGTAGACAGAAAATATTAAAAGTTGTTGAGGCTGGGAAAAGAGGGAAAATTAATCCTACTAATGAGTACAGGGATCTTTGGGAGGCAATGGGAATGTTCTGGAATTAGTGGTGATGTTTGCACAGTCTTGTAAATATAATATACTAAAAGTCACTGAAATGTATACTTCAAAAGAGTGAGATTTTGGGGCTTGGGTTGTAGCTCAGTGGCATAGCTCTTGCCTAGTATGTGTGAGGCACTGGGTTTGACCCTTAACACTGCATAAAAATAAATAAATAAATAATAAAGGTATTCTGTTCATCCTCAACAACAAAAATTTTTCCAAAGAAAGAGGGACAGCAAGAGAGAGAGTTTTTCATGTGAATTTAATTGCTCTGACACTTCGTTGTGTACGTGGCACTGGGATTTGAACCTGTGTACTGGTGCATGCCAGGCAAACGCTGTAACCCCCAAGACACCACTCCAGCCCCCCCAATTTTTTTAAAGGTGTTTTATTGCAACTGAATTTTAAAAGTTGGCATTGTCAAGCAAGTCTCAAAATCACCTAGACAAGAGAAGGAAATCAAAGGAATTTGAATAGGAAAAGAGGAAGTCAAGCTGTCTCTATTTGCTGATGACATAATCCTACACCTAGAAGACCCAATAAGCTTGACCAGAAGACTTCTAGAGCTTATAAATGATTTCAGCAAAGTGGCTGGTTATAAGATCAACACTCATAGATCATTAGCTTTCCTATACTCCAGCAACAATTCCACCGAAGTAGAAATCAGGAATTCTGTCCCATTCACAATATCCTCAAAAAGAATATAATACTTGGGCATCAATCTAACAAAGGACGTAAAGGACCTCTACAACAAAATCTATCGAACATTAAAAAGAGAATTTGCAGAATATCTGAATAGATGGAAAAACATTCCATGTTCTTGGTTAGGTAGAATCAATATAATCAAAATGGCCATTCTACTGAAAGTCCTACGTAGATTCAATGCAATCTCCATCAAGATACCAATGACATTCTTCATGGATATAGAAAAAGCAATTATCAAATTCATATGGAATAACAGAAGGCCCAGAATAGCCAAAACATTACTAAGCAAGAAAGAAGAAGCAGGAGGTGTCACAATTCCTGACCTGATATTATATATAGGGTTATAGTAACAAAAACAGTGTGGTATTGGTATCAAAGCAGAAATGAAGACCAATGGAGCAGAATAGAAGATACCAAGACAAACCCTCAAATCTTTAACTATCTAATATTTGACAAAGGGGGCAAAAGCATAGTGAGGAAGAAGAACAGCCTATTTAACAAATGGTGCTGGATGAATAGGACAGCCATGTTGCAGACAACTGAAATTGGATCCTTACCTCTCAACCTGCACAAGAATCAAATCAAAATGGTTCAAAGATCTGGAAATTAAACCAGCAACTATACAATTGCTTGAAGAAAAAATAGGATCAACACTCCATGACATAGGTGTCAGCACCGCCTTCCTTAACAAGACTCCCATAACGCAAGGTTTAAAGCCAAGAATAAATGAGTGGGACGCCATTAAACTAAGAGAGAACCTACAGAATGGGAGAAAATCTTTGCCTGCTACACCCCGGACAGAGGGGTAATATCCAGAATACACAAAGAACTCAAAAAACTGAACACCAAACCCACAAATAATCCAGTCAATAAAGGGGCTAGGGAACTAAATAGAAACTTCTTAACGAAGGAAGTCTAAAAAGCTCATAAATATATGAGAAAGTGTTCTACATCACTAGCAATCAGAGAAATGCAAATTAAAACTTTGCTAAGATTCCACCTCACTCCTGTCAGAGTGGCAAAAATGAAAAATACAAACAATAACAGATGCTGGAGGGGTTGTGGGAAGAAAGGAACACTATCACACTGTTGGTGGGACTGCAAGCTTGTACAGACACTCTGGGAAGCAGTGTGGAGACTCCTCAAAAAACTAGGGCTGGATCCACCTTATGACCCAGCTATCCCACTCCTGGGTATTTTCCCAAAAGAGCTAGAATTGGTATACTACAGAGATACAGCTACATCAATGTTATAGCAGCTCAATTTACAATAGCTAAACTATGGAACCAACCGAGATGCCCCTCACTGGACAAGTGGATTCAAAAACTCTGGTACATATATACAATGGAGTTTTTTTCTGCTGTTAGAACAATATCATGGCATTTGCAGCCAAATGGATGGAGATGGAAAAAATTATGCTGAGTGAAAGAACCCAGACTCAGAGACTCAAGGGCCAAATGTCTTCTCTCATATGTGGAAGCTAGAATATGATTAGAAACAGATTGAAAGTTGGCTAAGCTAATAATAACCTCAACATGGGTGAATTTCTACAGGAACAGGGGGAACCATGGCTATTACACTGGAAGACGAAGGGAGGGTTGCAGGGAGGGGAGGGAGGGATTAGGGGGATATCAAGGCAGCTGGAGGGAAGGAGTAAGGGGGTTATCAATCCAGTGGGAAACCTTTGACTTCCATGAGAAGCCCAACTAACATGGGGGTAAAGTAGGGGAAACATGGGATCAGGAAGAACTCAAAGCAGGGAGATGATGAACAGGCAGCAACCTTGGCTTGCTTTGTCAGTATTCAAGTGTCATGAACGTGTAACGATTCCCTCAAACATGTAAGATTATGTTGAACAAATTAAAAAAAAAATCACCCAAAAAAGATCTTGGAGGAGAAAGATGAGACTACTCACAAAGAACTTTCTGATACATGACGTATAAAATGAGGACAAGGGTGGGCATTGAAACATAAACAATTGTGGGGCTCTAAAATTACGTAATAAAGTCAATATTAGAGTAAATTATGTAATAAATATAAAATTATGTAACAAAGAATACAAAATATGTAACAAAGAATACAAAATTTTAAAGTATTTATGTAGAATAAATCATTACTGACTTTAAAATGCTCATAAAACCACAAACATCACAAAGTCAGAAGAATACCATTATCTGTCCAGTAACCAAGCTTTTTAAAATCCTGAACTGTTTTTTTTTCTTGGTGCTAGGCATTGAACCCACGAGCAACGTTACCACTAAGCTACATTCCCAGACTTTTTATTTTGAGAAACAGTCTGGCTAAATTACTGAGGCTATCCTCCAAATCAGGCTCCTGCCTCTGTCTCCCGAGTGGCTGGGACTACAGGCGTGCGGTCCCCATGCCAGACGGTGTGGTCCCTAAATCGCATTTCCCTTTTAACATTCCATAAGAAGCCTAAAACCAGAATCCCAGTACTTTCTAGAGCTATCTCATCACGCTTTATAGGACTCCATTACTTCAGGAGTCTCGGGCTATGCCTCCCCATCTTCACTGCTCCACTAGAGGGGGCGGTCGACAGCCATCCCTCCTTACTATGAGGGAAGAAGGCGGAGGTCTTTTGCTACGGCGCCTGTTGGTGGCCAGTTGTGATCGACAAGGACTTAAGCTAATGACTGTGAAGTAAGCAGACGTTGTTTATCCACGCACAGCCAATGGAAAGGCAAAAGTGCAGCCAACGGCCAATAAGGACTGGGTCTTAAGCAGAGGGGGGCGGACGCAGGGTTAAGAGTCTGGAGCCGACCCTGGGAGGGTCAGAGCACATCCGGTGTTAGAAGAGCTGGTAGGCTCCCAAGAGGCGGGTTAAGGTACGTCTGAAGCCAGGAATGGGCAAACCGGGAGTGGGAAATGGAAAGGGAGCTAGTGGTTATTGACTGAGCAAGAGAGGAAGTTGCTTCTGTTTTCGGACAGATTTCACCGTAAGGGAACCGGGCCTGCTGTGTGTCGAGACCAGGAAATCTGCTCAGGAAGGGAAGCCAGGGCGCTAGTGTCGCGCATGCGCAACTGTAATGGGCAGGGGAGAGCCTGCTTGGTCTTTGGGGGCGCCGCCGCCTGGATTTTGCGCCAGAAAGCTGTAGATGGCCTTTTCAATATCCGCCGTCTTTCCCTCCCTCCGTTTTTTTCTGCTTTTCTTCGCCTTCTCTGCAACTCAGTGCAGAGGTTGGTTCCAGTTTCGACCACTTGAACTCAGGGCATAACCCGCCCCCCCTTCCTTCCGAAGTGAATGAAAGCGAAACCTCAGTGGTTTGTGGTCTCCTCTACCCATCCAGCCGAATGGTACTCTGGTGCAAATTTTCTGTTTGCCTCTAGGCGAGCGGCTGGGGTCCAGAGCTGGAGGTAGGGCCTGGTTGGGCAGGCTGCCCTGTCACGGCTGCGTGGGTGATGTCACAGTCCTCTGTGACACGCGAGATTCCTTAGTTACTTGAAAGCCAACGGCAGAGGCAGTAGGTGAGAAGAGAGTGGGGCTTGGCTTCCCAGCCCCACGGGGCAACCCTGCTCTGGTCTGATTGGTTACCTTTGGACAGGTGAGGTGGCCTTGATTGCTTGGTCTTGAACCCTGTGGGCGTCTTAAAAGTCTGCTCAGGAAGCATTTCGTTGGCCAGGTTGTTTTTTTCTTGGACCGATTTACTGAAGCTGGGACAATAAGTAGACTTCGGTATTTTTGTATATTTACAAAGTGTGGAATTGCTTTACTGTGTCATCCCACATTGCATTGCCTACCCCATCAGTCTTCCGTTTACCGAATGTAACTGGGGCTCTTTTGAAACTGTTCCTAGCTCCCCCTTTTGCCTTCCGCCTATTCCTGAATCTTTGTTGCTGAAAGAAACTCTAGGTTTTAGTTAAGTAATCGCAGGAGGTCAGAGTCCATTTCGAAGCTACTCCAGAGAAAAAAAGAACACCTTTAGGTTACGAAGACCCCACCCCACGTGTTAATTTTCTACCCGTTGTCTGAGTACCCCCTTTTTATGTAAAAGCGTCTTCCTCACAGAACCCTGTTGAGAAAAGAAACACCTCTAGCTTAAGGACTGGCTTTGAAAAAAACCTGATTCAGTCAATTTCTTTCTCCCGAATTTGTGGTCACTGGGATCTTAGGCAGCATAGACATTTGATTCCAGTAACACGGAACAACAAAAACCACTTTGAACTTGAGACTGTTTCAGCAATAGTTAACTTGTGTTTGTGTAACCAGTAGAAGAGCTGACTGTGCCTGAAATACAGAGGAGTTTAAGGTTAAAGGTTAACTCAAATAGATTTTTCTTGTTACTTATTGATTTTTATTTATAGTTTATCTTTTGACCAAATGGGTAGTATAATAATGTAGTTCAAGAAAGATTACTGGAATTGTGTAATCACATTCCATGGCTTTTGCATACATATTTTTGTACTTATTAGATTTACTCTGGGTTTTTTTGTTTGTTTGTTTTTCTTGACTAATATTTTTTGTTGTGATTTCAAGAACGTTGACATTTAGATTCACTCCTGTTTCCCCTCCAGTAGGGACAGAATGGTTGAATCCTGAGAATTGTAATCTGTAATTTGGATCCAGAGTTTCCTTCTTCCAATATTCATCTCATTGTGGAAACTTAGGTTAGTGTACCCTCCTCTTTTTCTCCCTTCCCCACTGTTGATCTGAATGAAGTCTTACTCTTAAAAGAATAGGAAAAAGTAAGCTTAATCTACGTACTTAGTTAACATTTCCAATTTTCCCCTCACTGTATAGAGTACATGCTCCTTGTAGAAATGCTGAAAAATATAGACGAGTGTAATAGGAATCAGGATGTTTTGCAAGTTTTGTATGGTTTGGTTTGGCTAGAACATCTTCAATGAAAGTTTCCTTTTCTATTGTAGGGTGAAATAGTAGAAAGAACACCAGATTATAAAGAGGTCAGAAGACCCTGAGTCTGATTCTGACTCTGTTTATTTTAACTTTCTGATGTTGATCAGATCAATTCTAACGTCTATTTATTGCTTTACCATGAAATACAGATTTTCTTATTGGCATTCAGAACAGGTTTTAATCATCCTTATCATACAGATGAGGAAGCCAAGATGATGACTAAGTAAAATGATTTTCCCAAGGTTATGTGGTAGAAAAAGACAGGATTTTTAACTCCAAATACAGTTCTCTTATTACACTGCCACTTATCCTTTTTTTTTTTTATCCTTAACATGCTTATTCTTTTCTCATGGATTGATGTGAAGATCAAAAGCGATAATGTATATAAAAGCACTCTGAAAGTTGTAAATTTTTTTGTAAGTAATATTATGGAAGTACTACTGGTGGCCTGAAGAGTTTCATTTTATTTCATAAACTACCCAAGGGTATTAGTCTCCTCTAGGGAAACCACTGAATAGTCTCATTATTTTCTATCTTCTCAATTTTCTTTTGTCACTTTGACTTGGCTGTAGAATCTAGTACAAGTGTCTTCTACTTCACCCAGTTTTGCCCTCCTAGAGTACCAAATATCATGGAACCCTTTGTAGTTTTTTTATTGTACATTTTCCAAAGACTTTTAAGACCAAAGGAAAAAAGGCTGTAGAGATTGGGTTGGCTTTTAAGACCACAGGAGTATCTCCTGGTGGTAGGTTCCCCTCTAAGTTGATTTGAGGTTGCAGGACTCTTTTTTTTTTTTTTTTTTAAGGAGTTGAGTTATTGTACAATCGTAAATGCATATAAAGTAACAATATGAAATGCATTTGCTCCTAAACCAGAGTTAACCCTCCATCACCCACACCCCAGTCTCTTGATTCTTCTAGATTTCGCTCCTACACATGTTATAAATGTTTAGATTGTGAACTTTCCAGATTAAGTGATTGCATGAGTATTATTTGGATTCTTGGGGGGATGTAAAGAGTATCCTACATTATTGATTGTCTCCCTAGATCCCTCCTTATCTTCCCTCCCTCTATGATTCCCCTAGATTGTGTGTTGGTATGCTTTTGCTGGGTCTAATACATGAGTTTGACAACTTTTTCACCCAAGCCTTGGTTTTGCTCTACCTTCCCCAAATGAGGGAAAACATTTGATCCTTAAGTCTCTGGGTTTGGCTAACTTTGCTGAGCATGATTTCATCCACTGCCATTCATTTACCTTCAAAGGCTACCATATCGATATTTGTAATTGCTGAGTAGAACTCCAGATGTTGCAGGACTCTTGATCTGATAATAGGGTCTGGGTTTGCCTGGAGACTCTGTATTGTGTTTAAATCTGGGACATAGTAAGCTGGCTGTTTTCAAGGTGAGAAGTTCTTGCACAATTAACTGGAATCCCAAAAACTTGAAAAAAGAGCTTCCCAGGTGAGGGTAAAGTATATGTGCTGTTGTTCCTAATTTATGCTTGCTTTTGTTTGGGCTAAATATACAGTTGTTGGGGAGAGATTCCTAGTTTATTACCAGAAGAAATTATGTTTTTAGGACATTGGGACCTTCTTATGATTCATTTCTGTCAAACACACATGATTAGAGAGAGATTCAGTAATGTCAAAGTTTGGTGGGGGAAAAAAAGCATCTAATATTGGAGGCATTTTATCTCCAATTACTGTTTTGCCGTTTTGGTTCTGAGTAAGCCACCTCCAGAGATGGATTCAGTGTTAGCTGATCTAGGGATTTTGGTCCAAATCGAAAGGTTGGGCCATTTTAGGGTCTTGATCCAGGATAATCAAATCCCAATGCTAGTTGAAACCGAATTCCTTGGTGTGTCCTAAAATTGAAGCAACCTACTCTCAGACTACCTCCTTGAGGTGGCAGGAAAAGCATCACGCTAATAACCTTTTTCTTCATCAAATTTTCTGCCTTATTGGATTATCATTTAGTAATTTTTAGACTGTCTCAAAACATTCTGTATCCCTGTGTATAGTGCAGATGTGCCAAAGGAGAAATATACCATTTCAACTAATTTTAACCGGTAATAAGGTTTATCAAGGGTCTTTAAATTTCAGCATATAATTTTCTTAGACCCTCTCCCCCTCAATTTAACTTTACTGTCAGAGAAATATTAAGCATTCCTGATAGAGGTAGCTATATCATGAGTAATGTATTGAGAATTTTTTTTTTATAGTGCTGGGAGTCAAACTTAAGACTTTATGTATGCTAGGTAAGTGCTGTACCACTCAGCCCTTGGTGGGGAGAAATATAAAAAAAAAATGTGTGTGTGCATGCATGTTGTGTATGTGTATGCTGGGGATGTGGCTCAGTGGTTAAGCACCCCGGGTTCAATCCCTGGGACCAAACAAAAATTTTTTTAAAAAGGGCTGGGGATGTAGCTCATTGGTAGGAGAGTCCCTAAGTTCAGTCCCCAGTGTATGTATGTATGTGTGTATTTGTTTGTGTGTACCCAGTGAGTAATGTATTTTTAAAAATTAATTCTATGGTATGTGGAAATCAGGCCTAGTATGGATGTCTTCTTTCTTTAAGAGAGGGACAGTGAGAGAATCCATTTTACTTAGTTTTTCAGTTGGCTTTCATTGCGCTGACACTTCGTTGTGTACATGGTGCTGGGGTATGAACCCACATCCTTGTCCTTACTAGGCAAGTGCTGTAACCGCTAAGCCACTGCTCCAGCCCCTATAGATGTCTTCTTAAACTAGAGTTTTTAGCAGGGCATGGTGGCACATGCCTGTAATCCCAGCAGCTCTGGAGGCTGAGGCAGGAGGATCACAAGTTCAGAGCCAGCTTCAGTAACTTAGTGAAACCCTGTCTTAAAATAAAAAAATTAAAAAAGGCCTGAGAATGTGGGAATGTGGCTCAGTGGTTAATTTCCCCTGGGTTCAATTCCTGGTATAAATAAATAAATAAAAGCTATACTTTTTGGGTTGGAGGTGTTGCTCAGATGTAGAACACTTGCTTAGTATGTGAAAGTCCTTGAGTTTCCATGTCCAGCACCACCAAATAAAACTAGACTTTGTGTGTGTTGTGTGTGTGTGTGTGTGCGTGCGCGCTTGCGTGCGTGCGTGCTTGTGTGCTGGAGATTTTGAACCAGAGCCTCACACATTTGCTGTATCACTGAGCTACACCCTAGCCCCAGTTGGTACTCTTAACCACTATGCTAGGGAAGGGACATAGTTATGTAGTCTGAAAATTATTCAGTAGTAAGAATAATCTGCCATCTCACACCTCAGAAAGGTGAGGCAAGATTGTTCCAAGTTCCAGGCCAGTTTCAGCAATTTATCAAGACCCTATTTCAGAAGAAAAAAAAGAAATCTTTGGGCTGGAGTGGTGGCTCAGCCATAAGAGCGCTTACCTGGCATGCATGAGGACCCAGGTTTGAACCCCCACACCATGTAGACAACTGGGCATTGGAAAAACAAAAACCAGATGAAAAAATAAATAAAACTGATATTTTTCTCTCTCCAAAAAAAAAAAGAGAAAAAATTTATTTTAGCTGGGTGTGGTAGTGCACGCCTATAATCCACTAATTTGGGAGGCGAAGATAGGAGGATCACAAGTTCAAAACCAGCTTCAGCAATTTAGGAACGCCCTAAGCGATTTATTGAGATTCTGTTTCAAAATGAAAACAAAAAGGGCTGGGGATGTGACTCAGTGGTTAAGCACTATTGGGTTCAATCCCAGGGACCAAACAAAAAATTTTTTTAAAGGGCTGGGGTTGGGGGGCTGGAGCTGTGGCTCAGCACTTATGGTGCTTGCCTGGCATGCAGGAGCATGTGTGAGGATGCAGGTTCAAACTCCAGTACTACATACACAAGAAAGTGTTGGAGTAATGAAAACAAAATAAAATTGGTTCTCTTTCCCTCCCTCTCCCTCTCCTTCCTCCCCCCACCTCACTCTCACTCTCATTATCCCCCTCTCTCTTTTTTTTTTAAAGGTGGGGGGGACCGGGGATGTAGCTCATTGGTAAGAGAGCCCCTGAGTTTAGTCCCCAGTGCCACAAAGAAAAGAAAAAATATATTTTTAAGAGAATCAATTTTGTTTTTTCATTTGGTTTTGGTTTTTCTGACACTTGGTTGTGTATGTGGTGCTGGGGTTTGAATCTGGATCCTTATGCATGCCAGGCAAGTGCTGCACTTGATATACTGCCAGGCAAGTGAGCCACCTCTCCAGCCCCAGAAAATAAAAATTTTGAAAAGGGTTGATGATATAGCTCAGAGGTAGTAGGTTGCTCTGTGTTCATTCCCTCCCTAGTAAGTATAAAAAAAGAAAAAAAAACTGAAAAGTTAGTCTTTCCATCTTTTTTTCAGCCATTTAGGATTTTTTCTCTTTAAATATCAGTTTGGTACCTTCTGGATGCATGTGGAAATAGGATTGAATTAACAAAATAGGAGGGGAAAGTAAGAAATTCTCAGCTTAATTAAATTAAATTTGTGAGCAGTGTTCCTTTTAATTGGCTAGTTTAATGTTAAATTGTATATACTGGGGCAACTTCTCTCCTGGCCCTGGCATTCAGGAGGCGATGACATGGGTGCTTACTAGGGATTATACATAGTGGGGCTTGAACTCAGGTGCTCAACACCAAACCACCCTTGATGATGATCTTCCATTTTAGGACAAGAGTAAGGGTACGAAAGATACCTGGAACACAAACGGGATTTAACATTTAACAAGATTTAGGTGTCTGTTGATAATAATCTGTCTCATCCTAAACCCCTTTTAATGCCTGCTTCCCTAAGCAAAAATAAACCTCTGAGGGGCTGGAGCGGTGGCTCAGCGGTTTCGGCGCTTGCCTGGCAAGCACGAGGACCCGGGTTCAAACCCCAGCACCACGTACACAACTGAGTGTTGGAGCAACTAAGGCCATGTGAAAAACTAAAGTTGTTTCTCTCTTTCTCTGTCTCTCTCACTGTCCCTCTCTCTTTAAAAAAAAAAAAAAAATAAACCTCTGAAATACCTAACTCAAAATGTGTTTAACCTAGTTTTTTCTTTCTTGGTAAAGCTATTCAGTAAGATCTTAGCTTTTTGTTTTGTAATTTTGGGAAGAGGAGGCTAGCTCAAGGAACCAGAAAATGTGACATACAGAACTTCTGTAGTTTATGTATGTGTGTGTGTATCTATCTGTATCTATATCTATCTATATATACCTATATCTATCTATCTATCTATATATATATATATATATATATGACAAATGTTGACAGATTGACATGTTTTGGGGTTCCTGCTCTCCTAAGAATGAAGGCATGGGTTGGAGCTGTGGCTCAGCTGTTGGAGCACTTGCCTGGCATTCATGAGACCCAGGTTCAAACCCCAGCAACAAAGGCCAGCTAAAAAGTAAATAAAATTGATTCTCTTTCAAAAAAAAAAAAAAAGAAAGCTACTATATTAATTTTTTTTTTTTAAGAGAGAAGGGACAGTGAGATAGAAAGGAACAATTTTTTAATTTAGTTTTTCATATGGCTTTCGTTGCTCTAAGACTTTGTTGTGTACGTGGTGCTGGGGTTTGAACCCACATA
>PVKS010006421.1:48608-78754 GCA_004027875.1 Aplodontia rufa
GAGATCAAACCAGTACTTGCCTTGTACCTGCTAGGCAAGAATTCTCCCACTGAGCTACACCCTCAGACCCTATAAAATACTAGGGTTTTTTGTTTGTTTTTGTTTTTTAAGAGAGAGGGAGGGACAGTGAGAGAGAAAGAGAGAATCAGTTTTATTTAGTTTTTCATCTGGTTTTCATTGCTTCAACATTGTATACATGGTGCTGGGGTTCGAATCCACATTCTCATGCATGCCAGGCAAGTGCCATAACTGCTGAGCCACCACTCCAGCCCTTTAATACTGCTTTAATATACTTTTTAAAGCAAAGATTTTCGTTTAACAGAGGTTCTCTGGTATGTTAACTGAGTTACTTAGTATTTTGAATACTTAAAACTCTGTTAAGAACCAACTCTTCTTGGGTGTGAAAATATTTTTGGTATGAGAACTGCTATTTTTGAGTTATAAGTGCTGTTTAATCTTGTGCAATTGAGTTTTGCCCATTGGCTTTTGAAAATGTTAGCACTTCTTTTGCATAGTTACTGAGTTTACCCAGTTAAGTCTAAAGTATAAACCTGGTAAATTTATTCTAGCTTATTCTATCTGGCAAAACACAAGGGAAAAATTTATCTTATTATTTATTTGTACATTAGTTTTTATTCTATTTAGCACAGCCCTAGAGCGATATTTCCTTGATTCTAAGACCTAGTTTTTTTTTTTTTTCCTTCTCTCTCTTTCTCTCTCTCTCTCTCTCCTTTTTTTTTTTTTTTTAGTACTGGGGATTGAACTCAGGGTTGCTACCATTGAGCTACACCCCTAGTCCTTTTTTATTTTGACAGGGTCTCATTAAATTGCTGAGGTTGGCCTTAAACTTGCAATCCTCTTGCCTCAACCTCCTGAGTCACTGAGATTATGGGTGTACACCTCACATTTTAACATTTCTAAAATATGTTCTGTTGTATATACACTGTTATGTACTTTTTTGCATCCCTCCCCCCATATTGCTGAAAAAATTACTGTGCAGTTTTCGCATTTCTAAAATTTGGTAGTTACATGTCTCACTTAAATTTGGAATAGACAGTGATACCAAAAATGAAAATTTTATTCATTTATTATTTCAAATGACAAAATCAAGGTAAAATTACTTTGACTTCTCCCTCCCCACGCTTTGGTTGTTTTGGCTTATCCATCAACAGTTGTGAGAGAGCCCTTGGGAAGTAAGTTTCTGCCTTTGTCCTCTCTGACAGAGTCTACTCAGAGGGGTCTGGTTACCTTCTGTTGCCCCTTTTTTGACTAACAATCCTGTGGGTATTTGAGGCCCCCTTCCTCCTTTTGATTCTTGAAATTGGAAGCAAGAGGCTGTTGTGAATACTGAGAAACTTGGCTCTGCGGGTTGCTTCAGTATTATTGCAAGTTCTATCTAGGGATGTCATTAGGGGTGTTAATGGAAGCCTTAAACAAAGATACTTTCCAGGTCCTGCATTCTGCCATCCACTTACAAGTGTGCTCTCTAGAGGACACATTCATCATGGTTATGTAAGGCTGTGCCTAGCCTTGCAACAGCCTGCAATAATTGCACCATCTAGATCAAGAGGGCCCAGAGCCCTGTGACTTAGAAGAGAAAGCAGCAGCTTTAGTAGGTTCTGCAGCTTTATACTGTATCCATCTTTAGGAACAACTAACAAAAGAGGTGAGTAGGGAAAAGAAAGGAAGAAATCAGATAAAGCCAGCAAACTGTTTTATTTGAGGGAGGAGAACTTTAGGAAACCAATGGTAGTGATGCTTGTGATCTCTTTAATAGTGGTATCTTTCCTCTGGCCCAAGATTCCTCAGGAAATTGACTTGAAGATTCTAACTTCATTGCCTAGATTGCGTTGAGTATTGGCCTTGGTGCTGATTAGATTGGGCATGAGTAGTTGACCTGTCTTTCGGACAACTTATATTTTGTGTTTGAATCTGGTCTTCCCCATATCCCCTTTGGTAGGTTTGAAATAGTTGAGAATCATGGGTCTAATAAAAATTTGGAGAATTTTTATTTAGGAAAGATCAAACTTTTTTTTTTTAAGAGAGAGGGACAGAGAGAGAGAATCAGTTTTATTTAGTTTTTCATGTGGCTTTTGTTGTTCCAACACTTAGTTGTGTACGTGGCACTGGGGTTTGAACCCCCATCCTTGGGTATACCAGGCAAGTGCCATAACTGCTGAGCCACCACTCCAGCAATCCAGTGTTTATTTAGGATTGCATGTGAGATAGGGGAGCAAGCAAAAGTTAAGAACCTTGAGGGGCTGCAGATGTAGCCGTGCTACTGTGTTTACCCAACTTGTCTGAGGCCCTGGAGTCAATCCCGAGAACTTGGGCTGGAGGTGGAACCATGACTTCAAGTTGTTCACATAATGTGAACAACATTGGGGGGTGGGGTACCAGGGATTGAACATCCAGTGGTGCTTAACCTTTGAATCATATCTCCAACCCTTTTTATTTTTTATTTTGAAACAAGGTCTCACTAAGTTGCTTAGGGCCTTGCTAAGTTGCTGAGTCTGGCTTTGAACTTGCAGTCCTTTTGCCTCAGCCCCCAAGTCACTGGTATTACTGGTGTCCACCACCCATGCCTGGCATGGTTCAGATTTTGACTTATTGGAACAGTTGAGACATTAAGATCTAAATAAGGTCTGTGGACCTTATTCAGTGTTGATTTCCTGGTTTATTTGTGTTTTGTTTTGAAAGAGAGTCTATTTATTTTCTTTCATCTGGCTTTAGTATTTGCAACACTTACTTGTGTATGTGGTGCTGGGGTTAGAACCTGGGTCCTCACGATGCCAGGCAAGCGCTCTAGCACTGAACCACTCATGCAGCCCTGATTTCCTTTTTTTTTTTTTTAAAGATGGACAGTGAGAAGCAATTTTTATTTAGTTTTCGTGTGACTTTCGTTGCTCTGTCACTTTGTTGTGTATGTGGTGCTGGGATTCAAACCCACATCCTTGTGCAAGCCAGACAAGTGTAGTAACCGTTGAGTCACTGCTCCAGCCCCCTGATTTCCTGGTTTTGAACCTTGCTTTCAGGATATACATACTGACATATTTAGGGGTATTATTGTGTTTACATAACTTTGGAAAAAAGTTTAAAGGTTTTTTTTTTGTTTTTTGTTTTTTTTAGTTTTTCATCTGGTTTTCATTGCTGTGAATGTGATGCTGGGGCTTGAACCCGGGTTGTTGCTCATTGCACATGCCAGGCAAGCGCTCCATCTGCTGAGCCACCACTGCAGCCCCTTTATTTATTTATTTTTTTATATCTTTGAAGTACCTTACTGAGGTACTTCTAACATCTTAAAACAGTAACATAAAATTGGTTATTTATCAGTTAGATTCCTACTTCAGATTTGTCAAACTGACTTTTAAAGGGCAGATTACCTTCTGAAAGAATGGAAATGAAATGATAGTAACAAAATAGCTTTGGGGAGAACGTGGATTAATTTCCTTTGTTCTCTTTAAAATGGTTCCCTGTGATTTCAAGTGTATTCTAGGCATACATAAAATGAAAATGGTTGTGGTAGGGCAATGGAATATTGGGTAATTTTCATTTTTCCAAATTTGTACATTGCTATTTCATGTAAGAAAATTGTGCTATTTTATGTTTTGGGATTTTTAAATTAACTTTTCTTTTTGGTTTTACAGAGCGGAGGCTGTGTCATACAGACTCTAGAACCATGAACATATTTGATCGGAAGATCAACTTTGATGCACTTTTAAAATTTTCACATATGTAAGTATTTTAAACTTGACAGTGGTCTCTTTCCTGCTTTTTTTTTTTTTTTTTTTTTTTAAGACGGGCAGGGGCACTTTACCACTGAGCTACATCCCCAGTTCTATTTTACTGAGGCTGGTCTTGAACCTAAGATCCTTCTGCCTCAGCCTCCAGTGTCACTGGGATTTTGGGGACGCACCACCGTGCTATCCTTGATTATGGTTTCTTATTGCATTTCCTATGTTCTGATATCTTCTCCGAGTTTATTTTATGTGTGTAAACTAGCAAATTAACTTGGCTAGATTTCAGAGGACTTAATAAAAATACCTGGGTTCTAATGGCTGCTATGCAGTCTCTGGAAGGTAATTTATTCTAGTTTGGATACTGATTGTTCATAAATTTGGGCTCTTCCCTAGTGTTTAAAATTCTGTTAAGAACTGGGGATATAACTTAGTGGTAGAACACTTGGCTAGCATGTGTGAGGTCCTGGGTTCAATCCTTAGCACCACACGCAAAAAAACATAAAGATTCTGTTAACCTATTTTCAAAACATTCTCTTTTTTATTATTAAGTGTGCTCTCTCTAAAGTATCTCAAGTTATTTGTAATATAACTTTTGCAACTTCCCTTGGGAAGAGAGGGAGAAATAATTCTTAGCTTAGTGATGAGATTGGTCCAGAGTATTGACTGTTATGAACACATTTTCCTAGAACCCCCTCGACACAGCAGCACTTGAAGAAGGTCTATGCCAGTTTTGCCCTTTGTATGTTTCTGGCAGCTGCAGGAGCCTATGTCCATGTGGTCACTCATTTTATTCAGGTAAGAATGGGTTTCTCTCTGGTTACTGTGGCACAGACTCCATTTAGGAGAACCAGCTCAGCAGGATGGGCCATTCATTCCTGTGCCCTTGCTTAATCCTTATCAGTAGTTTGAGATCTGAACTTAGCCAGTCTTTAAATTAAGATATGTGGAATCATTTACATTTTCTGGCAAGTGTGCCCACCTCTAGTTATTGAAAATAGAATGTCTTAGCCTTGGCACTGATTGGTATGCTGCTGATAGACAAGATGATCATCAAGTGCCTCCTGGGGTCCTTCCACATGGTAGCCTTTCTGTCTTTCCTGTCTTTGTTGTCTCAGTGACTGTGGAGTACTTGGATACAGAACACCAATTGTACCATTAATTATCAGGAGAGGCAGGATTGAGAACTTTATGGATTTGACCTATTTTATTGTCTGATCTACTGATATCTGCATGGTTGGATGATTGACGGAGAGTTGAATTTGGTAACAGGAATAGAAAGCACAGTTCAAAGAATAATAAAAAAGTTTGAAGTTCTCACTAACCAAGCCCTTATCCCTTTTTGAGTGTCATTTTTAGCATAAATATAGGGATATGTTTGTATTGGTATTTGGCACTACAGAGAACTATCTTTTGCTCATGCATCTTTTAGCAAGAATTGTATGAAAAAAATTACATTAGACAATAAGGGATAAGGCTACTTTTTTTTGGTACCAGGGATTGAACCCAAGGGTGCCTATCCACTGAGCCCACATCCCCAGCTCTTTTTATATTTTATTTTGAGACAGGACCTCACTAAGTTGCTGCAGCTGGCGTTGAACTTGGAATCCTCCTTCCACAGCCACCCAAGTCACTGGGGTTTCAGGCATGCGCCACTGCACCTGACAAGGCTGCCTTTTTTTTTCTGTCTGTCTTCTTTCAGTACTGGGGATAGAACCCAGGGCCTCACACATGCTAGGCAAGTTCGCTACCACTGAGTTGCATCCTCAGCCCTTTTTATTTTGAGACAGAATCTCATTAAGTTTTCAAGCAGGGCTCACATTTGGAGTCCTCCTGCCTTGACCTTCTGAGTTGCTGGGATTACAGGTGAGCACTGCTGCGCCCCACAAGGACAGGGTTTTTTCCCCCCCAGGGCTGATGACTGAACTCGGGGCCTTGCACTGCTGGGCAAGCACTCTGCCACTGAGCTAAATCCCCAAGGCCCCCCCCCTTTTTTTTTTTAATCCTTGAGTTTTAGACAAGGTTGGCCCTTTTGGTTTCTCTCTTTTTTAAAGTAATGTAATAAAATACAGTCATTCCTTGTTTAGGGATTCTCCTACTTCATAAAATTTGTAACTCCAATATCATTTATAACACTTTTTGCAGAAGTGCACAGAATGGTGAATTTTTTTTTTTTTTAAGAGAGGGACAGTGAGAGAGGGAATGAATCATTTTACTTAGTTTTTCATGTGACTTTGTTCCTACTACACTTCGTTGTGTACATGGTGTTGGGGTTCGAACCCATGTCCTTGCACATGCCAAACAACATGGTAACCACTGAGCCACCGCTCCAACCCCAAGTGGTGAAAATTTTGGTTCATGTGTCATGTTCCCAGTGGAGGTCAGGAAAGACAACACTCTTTTTGTTGTTGTTGTTTCAGCTCTCATAGTGTAATCAAGTGTCTCTTCCACAGAGCTAATGCCATCTGTGCATCTGTTTGGGGTTTTTTTTGGGGGGAGGGGTATGTCCTGTGGATAGAACCCAGGGCCTCACATGTGCTTTCTACCCCTGAGCCTATTTCTACTCCCAGCCTGTTTCTGTGCTTTTGGTTGTTGGTAATTTTACTGTTTGAAATTTAAACAGCATAGTATTGAAATGCTGACTGGTAAATTCCTGAGATTGTGTTACACCTTAAGGAGAAAATATGTGTTAGATAAGTGCGTAAGTGTAGACATTAGGTGTAGTAAGGCTGTAGTGCTCTTGACTATGAGTGTTCAGTGTTAATGAGTCAGCAATATATGACAAGGTGTCCTTAAATAGAAACATATAAAACAAGGTTATGTGTTAGTTGTTTTATGAAAATATAACTCTAGGAACCTGTGTTCCCTTGATGGCAAAGTCTCATCCACTGTGTCTTTCTACTTTGTGTATGTGGTGGTTGCTGGACATGGAACTCAGGGCCTTGCCATGTGACTTTGTAACAAAACTGTTGTGAATCAGCAGTACCTTTAAAGACAGGAACTTCGGTGTCCATATCTTTTTTTTTTTTTTTCCAAAACTAGTACATGTTTGTAATGGGTTTTATTGTTTGTTTGGTTTTTCTTGAGAGAGAGGGACAATGAGAGAGACAGAGGGACAATCAATTTTATTTAGTTTTTCATGTGGCTTTCGTTGCTCTGACACTTAGTTGGGTACGTAGTGCTGGGGTTTGAACTCGCATATTCATGCGTGCCAGGCAAGCACCATAACAGCTGAGCCAACGCTCCAACCCCAAGAAAAAAACATTTTTTTAACATACTTCCTTAGTAGTTTCTGAATTTTCTACAACAAACATAACAGATAGGGGCTGGAACATTGGCTCCAGCAGTTATGGTGCTCGCCTGGCATGGCCAAGTGTGTGAGTTCAAACTCTAGCACCACGTACACAATGAAGTCTTGGAGCACTGAAAGCCACATAAAAACTAAATAAAAATTTATTCTTTTTCTCTCTCACTGTCCCTCTTGCTTAAAAAAAATTTTTTTTTCTTCCCATAAGCCCGTCATACAGAAATAATTACTGTAAATATTTTGGTGTCCTTATCAGTCTTTTCTTTTCCATTTTTTTTTTTTTTTCCTGTGCATGTAATGTGGTATGTTTTTGTTTGTTAGTTTGTGGTACTGGGGATAGAACCCAGGGCCTTCTGTTAGGCAGGTGCTCTATTACTGAGCTTTGTCCCCAGCCCTTTCTGTTTTATTTTGAGATAAGATCTCACTAAGTTGCCCAGCACAGCTTGAATTTGTGTTCCTCCTGCGTCAGCCTCCCAAGTAGCTGGAATTATAGGCATGCACCACCACACCTGACTATTCTTTTTGTTTGCTTGTTTTTCTTTTGTTCTTTTCTTTTCTTTTTTTTTTTTTCAGGGCTGAGGACCGAACAAGCGCTCTGCCACTGAGCTAAATACCCAACCCCTGTTTTTCTTTTTTAAGAGACCACAGAGGGTCATTTGCTGGGTGCGTTGGTGCATGCCTGTAATCCCTGTAGCCTGGGAGGCTGAGGCAGAAAAATCACAAGTTAAAAGCCTCTTAAAATAAAATATAAAAAGGTGTGAGGATGTGGTTCAGTGGTTAAGTTCCCTGGGTTCAGTCCCTGGTACCAAAAAAGTGTAGAGGGTCATTTCTATTTGTTCAAGATGGAATGTTCTTTAAATGTTTGTCAATTTGATTCATCTTTTCTATTTCTGGGGCAGGACTCACTCATAGTTTGACATGAGTAGTTGTGCTATAGCTGATGGACTACCCAGGTCAGAAGAGCCTTCAGTCAGCATCCACCGGGGGCCTAATTCTGACCTTCAGAACTTCTGATTTCTGTCCCTACTCCTGAGAAAATATTACCCTTTCCCCTGCTTCCAGGTTAGAAGCAAACATTAGGAAATTCAGGTGATATTTGAACCTAGTAAGAGTTCCTGCAACATAAGTTTGAAACTTTTAAGAATTTAATTATTGAATGGCTCTGACAGGCTGGCCTGCTCTCTGCCTTGGGCTCCCTGGGGTTAATGATTTGGCTGATGGCAACACCTCATAGCCGTGAAACTGAGCAGAAGAGACTGGGACTTCTCGCTGGATTTGCTTTCCTTACAGGTATGTTAAGGGATTGCTCTGATTTTGAGGGCATAGAGGTGTACCGTTTTTTAGGTATCTCTTTAGACTAAAGCCCGAGATTTGTATTTATTCTGATTTACCCCAGCTGGCATACTTTCCTCTCACCTATTCCAGTTGTAAAATTCCTTTAGAAGACTTCTCTTTGTAGAGGTCTTTCCATGAAGTATTTCACTCTGCTGTGATTTCTCCCTTCTGGCCTTTTCTAGTTCTTGCTATCAAGTCACAGTATGTATACTTATGCTATTTTCTTCTTCTTTTTTTTTTGGGGGGTTACTACTTATTTTTTATAGGGTCATAGGGTAAGCTCTTTTGTGACCAGCAATTGTTATTTCTATTTTTGTGTCCAAAAGCAGGCATTATATGCTAGAATGAATGAGGTTTGTGGCTTGTTAATGGTACACACAGGACTGAACTAGACTTGAGAATCTGATTTAGTTAGACCCATATAAGCCACTATCATAAGAGCATCTGTTCTGAGCCTTGCCATTAATTTTTTTTTAATAGAGCCAGTGAGAGAGAGAGAGAAAGACAGAATCAAGTTTATTTAGTTTTTCATATGACATTCATTGCTCCGACACTTCGTTATGTACATGGTGCTGGGGTTTGAACCTACATCCTTGCGCATGCCAGGCAAGCACCATAATCGCTGAGCCACTGCTCCAGCCCCTCTTGCCAATAATTAAAGTCATACATTGAGATTATTCATTGCACAGGACAGTTCATTGATTCTGAAGGAAAAAATTAAAAGTGCGTTATCTTGGGGCTGGAGCAGTTATGGCGCTTGCCTTACATGCGCAAGTACGCAGCTTCATACCCCAGCACCAGGTAAATAGCCAAGTGTCCGACCAACGAAAGCCACATGAAAAACTAAGTAAAATTGATTGTCTCTCTCTCTCTCTCTCTCTCTCTCACTCTCACTGTCCCTCTCTCTTTAATAAAAAAAATAAATAAAAAGTGCATTATCATGGAGCCGGGTGTGGTACATGCCTACCATCCCAGCAACACAAGAGGCTGAGGCAGAAGGATCATAAGTTCATGGACAGTCACCTCAGCAAGTTAGTGAAGCCCTAAGCGAGTTAGTGAGACCCTGCTTTGAAATAAAAAATATAAAGGACTGGGGACATGGTTCGGTGATAAAGCCCCTCTGGGTTCTGTCCCCAGTACAAAAAAAAAAAAAATAAATGCAAAAATAAACCATTATCATTAAAGGAAATAGGATTCAAGCTGCATAATAAGAAAACTTGCAAAGCAAAACTTGCATTTGTACAACTTTTGCTCAGTGACAGTCTAATATCTATCTGGTGTTGAGAAAATTTTAGAATGGAAGGGATTAGGGATTAAGATTTTTAGATCAGAGAAAGCTAATTTTTTAAGGCATTAGGGGGTAGAATTATCAGGAGAGAAGGAAATAGCCAGCATAGGAGAAATGTTGGGCTGGAACAGGTTGCCCTCCTGTTGACAGGTATCCACCTGCAGAACCAGTCTTGTCTTTATTTATTTATTTTTAAAGGGAGAGAGACAGTGAGAGAGAAAGAAGAGGGAAACATTTTTTAATCAGTTTTTCATGTGGCTTTCATTGCTCCAAGACTTTGTTGTGTATTTGGTGCTGGGGTTCAAACTCACATACTCGCACATGCAGGAGAAGCGCTGCAACTGCTGAGCCACTGCTCCAGCCCCCAGTCTTGCCTTTCTTGCTACACAGGAGTCTTCCTGCATAACTGCAAGATTGCTGGCCACCAGATCCTCCTGCATTTTATTCTTTTAATATTTTTTTTTAAGAGAGAGGAGAGAATCTAACTTTATTTTTTATCTTTTTTTTTTTTTTTTAAAGAGAGAGCGACAGTGAGAGAGAGAGAAAGACAGAATCAATTTTATTTAGTTTTTCATGGACTTTCGTTGCTCAGACACTTCATTGTTTAAATGGTGCTGGGGTTTGAACCCGCGTACTCGCGCATGCAAGGCAAGCGCCTTAACTGCTGAGCCACCACTCCAGCCCCATTTATTTTTTTATCTTGGTTTGTGCATGTGGTACTGGGGTACAAACCTGGGTCACCGCACATGCTAGGCAAGCCCCATAACTGCTGAGCTTCAGCTCCTTTTACTAATTCTTGACCAGGCCCACATGACAGTTGCACATTATTCCAACTCAAAAATAGTTGACATATCTGCTTCAATTTTTTTTCTAATTTTTATTCCTCCTGGGATCCATCCATGATTTTGAGCTAAGAGGACAATTTTGCAACCGTGTCTATAAATACTTAGTTTATAATTCTCCTAAGAATGATTGAAGAAGAGGAAAAGAGAGACTTAATTACTTTAGTCCACATGTCTGTGTTTTTGGGAACATGAGTGTTCCTGTGCTATTAATGATCAGCTTTTGGACAAGGGTTCTCGTCAAGAATTTTTGGTCATACTGTATTCTGGGGCTTTTTGTTTTCTAGGAGTTGGCCTGGGCCCTGCTCTGGAGTTGTGCATTGCTATCAATCCCAGGTAACTATTTTAGTAATGTGGGTTTTTTTTTTTGTTTTTTGTTTTTTTTTTTACCTTAATGAAGGTATGTTCTAAATATAGTCTGTCTACCTACAACCCTCATGTGCTAATGGTATTTTTCTTTAACAGCATCCTACCTACTGCCTTCATGGGCACAGCAATGATCTTCACCTGCTTTACCCTGAGTGCACTCTATGCCAGGCGCCGGAGCTACCTCTTTCTAGGAGGTAGGTGTGGCCTGGGAAACAGAGCAGGGCTCTTCTTCAACCATCTCACTTGGATTCCTTCCTTTCCTCAACTCTTGGTGACTGTTGGATTGCTGTTAAAAGCCTTCATTTTGAGGAGATGTAAGAAATGGCCTTCATGAGATTACTTTACTTTGACTTCTCACAATGACATTTTGCCACATCTTAACAGGTATCTTGATGTCAGCCATGAGCCTGATGCTCTTGTCATCCCTGGGGAACCTTTTCTTTGGATCCATTTGGCTTTTCCAGGTGAGATTTTACTTAGAACTTTCCAGTAGCTATTTGCCTGATACTGCTTTTTTTCTCACTTAACCCTAAAGTAAGATAGGCTAAGAACCCTCCAGGAGCTCACCCTGCCACAGGTGAAAGAATAGAACAGGCTGAATGTTATTGAGCATTGCTAAGGAAAAGATACTTTCTCTTTCTTAAAAAAAAAAAAATCAGTTTTATTTATTGTTTCATCTGGTTTTTGTTTTTCCAACACTTAGTTGTGTATGTGTGGTGCCGAGGTTCAAACCTGGGTCCTTGCACATTCTAGGCAAGTGCCATACTGCTGAGCTATTGCTCCAGCCCAGGAAAAGGTATTTTGATCAGAGATCATTGGTCTATGGCCAGTCTAGCCATGATTTGTTAAAAATAGTGGAAGCTCTTCCAATGACCTAAAAGCATGAAAGTGAGCCTTAGGGAAATAATGTGATCTTCATTATTGTTTATTGGGTTAGCCAGAAAATGTGACTTTTTTTTAATCCCCTCCTCTTCTACTATATGATAACTTCATCTCATTCTTTTTTTGTTAGGCAAACCTGTATATGGGGCTGGTGGTCATGTGTGGTTTTGTCCTTTTTGACACTCAGCTCATTATTGAAAAGGCCGAAAATGGTGATAAGGATTATATCTGGTGAGTGTGAGAACTGGTCTATAACAAGAATAAAGGTTGAGGCATACTGCTCCATTCCATAGCTGAACGTAGGTGGCAAGGATTCAGGAATGTATATGGTAGCTTTTGGAACTACATGTCAATAGCATAGTCTCCTGTCAGTTCCTAAAAGGTATTGGATTTTTAAAATCTGGACTGATGCATATTTGTTTTTCCATAGTTGTATTGTCGTTGCCCCCCCCTCACCTTTTGCAATGTTAGAGATTGAATCCAGAGCCTCGCGCATGCCAGTCAGTCGCTCAATCACTGAGCTACACCTCTAGCCCTCCATAATTTAGTAGTAGCTACCTCCAGACAGGAGAGAATGAAGGTGGCCTTTATCTTTTTACTCTTTAGTTACCGTATTTTTAAACATTTAACAAAGAAACTGGGTGCATTGGCACATGCTTATAATTCTAGCTACCTAGATCTCTAAGTTTAGGAGGATTGTAAGTTTGAGTCCAGCCTGAGCAACTTGGTGAGACCCTGTCTCAAAATGCAAAATTAAAAAGACTCGGATGTAAGTAGTAGAGCACCCCCTGGGTTCAATCCCCAGTTTCACCCTCCAAAGAAAGAAAACTTCTAACTATAAGAAGAAAGATGTGCATAGTTTTAAATGTTGTGATCCTTTCAAAGTCTCTTACTAATCGGTAGTTCAAGGTTCACACTTTGGCCTCTGCACAGTCCAAAGCTTAGTCTCTAGTGGCTCCTTTGAGTTGAAAGGATTCCTGACAACAGAGTTGTGCTTCCTTAGTTTAAGTGCATTGTTGGAGAAGCTGGCTAATGGGTGGGGTTGATTTTTATGTTCTGACCTTTGTTGGCCTGTGGATAAAGGAAAGTGGGAAATGCAGTTCCTAACCTTGCTTCTTCTGTCTTTTTCAGGCACTGCATTGATCTCTTCCTAGATTTCATTACTCTCTTCAGAAAACTCATGATGATCCTGGCTATGAATGAGAAGGTTAGTCAGCTGCAGCCTGTAGATGAGAGAACAGCTCCGCAGCTCAGCATCAGAGGAAATTTCAGATTTAAAAATTTGTGTAGGGCCAGGGTAACTGTAAAGCAGGCCACTGAGCAGAGAAGAGGTAAAGGCAAATTCTTCAGCTGAGAAGAAAAAGGAAGAAGTAAAAAAATCTTTGTTTTTTTTTTTTTTTTTTCTTAACTAATCCCTGAGATTAATACAAAGGAAAAAGAGCTTCAGTGGCAGTAAGAAAGAGCCCACTATATGAAAAATTTAAGGGGTATAAAGATAATATTGATTCATTGAAAGATCCTGGAGACCCCTCAACTGTATTTCTATATTCTTCTAATTAAAAAAAAAAAAAGAAAGAAAGATCCTGGAGAGGCTATTCTATAATATTGTCAGCCAGCTTTTGTAAATTCAAAGTAAACTAGTTTTAACCATTTGATAGTCTTCAGTTGTTTTGTTTTGTTTTGTTTTGTTTTTTACAAAGTGGGATTCTGTATCAAATAGTCTAGTGTAGCAGTAGGAGAATAATTGAAGCTGCAAGCTCTTCTCTACCAACCTTATTCTGCAACCTGAGACAGTGCAGTGGTGGAAGGGGGTAGGTAACTCGATGGGATTGCCTGGGCTACGCCTCACTGGACTGAGCACCAAGCAGATGCTCCAGTTTTCATTAGAGCAGCTCAGTTTTTATTCCTTTAATCATTGGGCTACCTAAGATTGATTGAAGGTCCTCAGACTAGATTATCTCTGAATATTGGCTTATGCTGCAAATTCATGCTCACCTTCCAGGGTGGAACACGTCTCAGTCCTAATGGAAAGTTGGTGGTCTTGGCCTTCTTAGTTTTGCTCTTTTAGGATAGATTGCCAATCTGTAGCCTTCACTGACTGGGATCTGAACTGTGCTTTTATTCTCATCAAGTCTGCCGGCATCTTTGGGGAAGGACCACCAATGGAAGGTGATTGAGATTCAGTTCTTCCTGAGCTGAGGAAGCATGTCCAGATTCAGAAGTTCACTCAGCTTTTTCCCCCATACTGGGAATTGAACCCAGCAGGGAATGCTTTACTACTGGCTCTTTTTATTTTTATTTTGAGATAGGGTCTTGCTAAGTTTCTGAGTCTGGCCTCAAACTTGCAGTCTACCTCAGCATCCCCAGTAGCTGGGACCATAAGCATGCAGTACAACCCCTGGCTTCACTCAAGACTTTGGGCTTGCATATCAGATGCCAAAAATTAATTGGGTGTTTTTTCTCCATTTACAGGACAAAAAGAAAGAGAAGAAGTGAAATGACCACCAGCCTTTCCCAGTTTGACTTCCTCTCCCTCCACCCCTCATGTCCTCTTTGCACACATTACAGGTGGCGTGTTCTGTGATAATGAAAAGCATCAGAAAAGCTATTGTACTTTGTGGTTTTCTCTATTTTGAATTTTTTGATCAAAAAACTGATTAGCAGAATATAGTTCGGAGTTTGGCTTCGTATTCCTGGGATTCTCCCTCGCTTCCTTTTCTGTCAACCCATCCTTAGCCTCTTGTTCTGCTCAGGCAGCCAGCCCACCATGATGAGGAGTGGGGCCAGCAGAGAGCAAACTCCAGAAGTCAGCATTCATGTCACGCCTCACCAAGTGGACCCAAACTGTTTGGTAGAGACACCTCGACCCAGCATTCCTCAGCATTGTTTGATTTGCATGAGATTCCTGTGGGACTGGGCAGTGTGTTTTCCATTGGGAAAAAGTTTAATGGGCCTGTGGTTAACTCAGACTCATCGTATCTTAGCTGTCAGTGCTGCAAAGATAGCAAAGAGCCTGCCTCTCTGTGGGTGCTTTGCTTTTTCTCTGTGCTGCCCATACTGGCCTGGCAAACACCTTTCTGCCACAAAGGGAATGTGGTTCTGGGTGTTCCCTTTCCCACCCCTGCCTGATCCTCAGGGAATCTGTCTGTTCTCCATCCATGGGGTGGGAGGACTTCAGCACAAAGGGAAAATGAATTCTTGTCAGGCATTTATGAAAAGGCTGAGTGTATGGCAAGGTAGAGGTAACCAAATTTCTCTTGGTTTTTGTATTTTTGTCATCATTTTAATTTTTAAAATTGGTTAAAGCCTTAGTTACTGAGTGGCCTCCACCAGGTGGCTGTAAAAATTTCAAGACAGGAAGGATAGGGAAGGAGAATAGTTGAGCCTCTGGGGCTAATTGCAGTGAATCCTGCCAGACAAACCTAGATGAGGACTTGTTTGGGGCAGTGGGGAACGAATCTCCACCAGCCCTCATGGTTCATTGTTCAGATTAGTGACAGCAGAGCTGTGGTGGCTTGGAAGGCAGCATTCACAACAGTCCTTCAGTGTGTTTTGTGTCTAACCCCACCTGGACACTGTTGGCATATCAGCCCAGAGATTTGAGACAGCAGGTACGTGTTCATTTTGCAGATGCACTTTAGTTTTTGGTCTATTCACTTGTTTCCAGAAATCTGCAGTCTCTGAGCAACAGCCAGGTGTCTAGACTTGGCAAGAGCTCCCATTCCCTGCAGCTTTGTGGTTACAAATGTGGGTGGTCAGTCCTAATGGGGATAGCCAGCTTCTTCCTTTGGGCTACCACAGTCAGTTACACAGAAGGACAGCATCAGGAGTGGTTGTGGCCTGGGGTACTCACAGGTTTTAGTGCAAGGGGAGCAAGCCTTTGAAAGCACATTACCAGTAGGACAATATTTGGCGCTCCCTGTTCACAACTGGTGCAGTTTGATGCAGTGGCTTCTGGTTTGCTGTGTACCATGTCACTGTGCCATTCCATGAAACTGTCCAGAAGTGGCCTAACACTCAGAATGGCTTGCTTTGATTGAGGATGCTGCCCTCTGGTGTAGCTGCTGCCGCCACCAGCCTCTGGCTTAAGAACTTCCTAAAGGGACTTTGTTCCTTCTAAGCCCTGATTAACAACTCTATAAATTTGGTGATTCTCTGCCAAGTCCGAGAATCTAAGTTCCACTCTTGAAGCCAGACTCCATCTCTTGTGCTTTTTTGCTTGGGATAAAGGAGTTTTTCTTTAGAAACAGTGCCAAGAATGACAAGATATAAAGAAACTACTTTTAATGAAAATGCCTAACAGGTTTTTAATACAGGTATCACTATAATTTCCACTTTCTTTTCTAGTTCCTTGGTTTTCAGCTCAGGCTGCATACTCTAACTCATACTGTGAAGACAAAGGTGTTTTTGATTCAAAAATATATGATACCTACATAGTCTCAATTTGTAAAAAATAAAGAAAATTCCTTAACCTTTCCTGATGTGTGTGTGTAATATGGGCACAACTTGGGGTACTGTCTAATTCACTAGTGGTTCAGATTTGCTGTCATTCTTTGGAATTTGGGGATGCAAATGGAAAACAAGGAGTTAATACCCACTCATTCTGCAAGTATTTTTTTTAATTGGTTTGCATCACCTTACATAATGAAGACATTCTTTGGTTCACATTTATACATGCATATGTATAGACAGAACCGCTTAAATCCTTGTCCAGGATTTCCCCCACTTGAAAATACTTTTGATCACTAACTGGGCAGACTCTGTTCTCAGTGCATTAATGAATAAAAATCCTTATCCTTGTTGAGTTTACATATGAGATTATAAATCAGAGCTAGCACTGTAATCAGGGTATTCAACTTTGGCACATTTGCCCTCTAGTCATCGTGTTCATTATGGACACAGTCCTTCCTGTTAGGATTTGTTATTCTGGTTGGTTGATCCAGGTTACTTGCAGTTGACTTGTTTGTACTCCATGGTATTATTACCATGCTGGCTAAGGATAGACATTTTCCCCAACTTAGAAAGTGTCCTTTAAATATCTTTTCTCTCTAGCTGACATTGAGGAAATGCTCATCTTAAAAGATTTTTTTTTTTTGAGGCGGGGAGAGAGAGACAAGAAGGTGGTGTATTTACTAAGTAGGTTCAATTTCAAGGTCATACCAGCAGGCAGTGGCAAGTCTGTCCAGAAAGAATGTGGGCACTGACTTCAGGGACCCTGAATTTCCTTGTGTAGGTAACAAAGTTAGTCCTGGGCTGGTGCCATCCTTTCCTTCCTGGATTAAATATTGGCTATGACCCCAGCAGAGGTAGAGAGGGAAAAGTGAAGGATTTTGAGCAAAAATCCCACCCCAGATCTTTTTAACCAGTGTAGAAGACTGAGCAGCCTTGTGTCTTTCCTTACCAATAACTAAACTGAAGCAGGTAAAAAAGCCAGTTAACATGTTCCTGTAATCCCAACTTTCAGGAGGCTGGAGCAGGAGGATCCCAAATTCTAAGTCAGCCTGAGTAATTTAGTCAGATCTTGTCTCAAAAATGTGGTATGTAAATCAGTGTTTAGAGTGCTTGCCTAGTACCTGCACAGACCAGGGCTTAATCCCCAGCACTGAGGAGGGAAAAAAATTAACAGCTTGTTTGGTCCATGAATGGTGGATCTGCAGGCCTGCACCAATGGTGGGCTGCTGAAATGGAAAACACTACTGGAAGAAAACTGTTCTTCCACCTGACATGGTGATCAGATGGGGACATCTCTTCTCCCCACACAGGGAATAAACTCTAAAGCTCAGTTCCTTCTTGGTAGTCATTCACTACTAACACTTCAGCAGAACTACACATAAACTGAGCTGGAGAAAGCATGCAGGCCCTGCTGCCTGCCCTGTTGGTTCAGGAAAGCATGTTGACGATGACAACTGAGCTGTTAAATCACCAAGGTTAAGCCTGAGTCAGAACAAGAAATTAAGGCAGTGGCGTTAGAGGTTTTGGGCCAAGGGATTAGCATGGGTCAAGGCACAGGGCCATGACCCAATGTGGAAAGTTCAGGGAACTCCAAAGGTAGGTTTTGTTGTGTTGAGGAGACTAGGAGGGAATGAGAGGGAAAGGAAAGTAGGTAAACAGTTAATGAGAATCTGCTGTGCTGTACTAAGGAGCTGACTTTGTCCAGAGGGCAACAAAGAGCATTGAAGAACCTTGAACAAGAAGTGGTTAGATTTGTGTTTTACACCCTGGGGTGACTGGAGAACAGGGAAGAGGGACTAAGAGAAAGGTTATATGCTAATAATGCCCAGACTTCATTATTATTTCCCGCTAAAAGGAACCAGAGCTCTTCAGAGAAATGGTGCCAAGAGGTCTGCAGCAGGAAATGTATGAAATGAACCTGGAATATAATGTGAGAAAGAAGTTATCAATGATGACTAGCATCATCATTCAAAGGACTTGGGGGCCAACTTATAGAGGCCACTCACCAAAGATGGGATAAGTTGAACATTAGCAACAATGATAAATGCAATGGACTGAACTTGAATAAATGTTTTTAGATCTGTCAATTCATGGTTATGTTTTTAAAATGCTTATTAGTGGGGCTAGAGTGGTGGTTCAGCGGTTGGAGCACTTGCTTGACATGCATATGACCAAGGTTCAAACCCCAGAACCACATACACAACTAAGTGTCCAAGAAACAAAGGCTAGATTTTAAAAATGAATAAAATTGATTCTACCTCTCTCAAAAAACAAAAAACTTGGTGGTAGGCATGGAAACACATGGGAGGACTGCAAGGTCAAGGTTAATCTGAGCAACTTAACCAGACCGAGACTTAAAATATAAAACAAGAACCAAGACTGTAGTTCAATGTTCAGTGGTAGATTGCCACTGGGTTCAATCCCCAGTACAAAAATAAAGTTTCCATAGTAATATTTTAAAAAATTTATTTTACTTATTTATTTTTGATACTAGGGATTGAACCTAACCAGGGGCACTGAACCACTGAGCCAATTCTATTTATCTCTTACAGTGAGACAGGGTCTTGCTAAATTGCTTAGGGCCTCACTAAATTAGTGAGGCTGGCTTTGAATTACAATCCTCCTGCCTCAGCCTCCCAAGCCCCTGGGATTACAGGCATGTACCACCATGCCCAGCTTCCACGGTAATATTTTAACTAAGCTGTGATGCACCCCTGTAATCCCAGCTACTCTGCAGGCTGAGGCAGGAGGATCACAAATACAAGGCCAGCCTCAGCAATTTAGGGAGGCCCTGCAATAGCCAGCTCTCTACTGCTGTGACAAAACACCTGAGAAAATGAACTTAAAAGAGGAAAGGTTTATTTTGGCTCATGGTTTCAGGTCACTTGGCTCTGTTGCCTTTGGGCCTGTGATGAGTCAGATCATCCTGGCAGGGAGCCCATGGCAGAGGGAACTCTTTACCTCATGGTGGCCAGGGAGCAAAATGAAAGATAAGAAAGGGCAGGGTCACAATAGCCTCTTCAAGGGCATGTCCCTGATGACCTGACTTTTTCCACTAGGCCCCACCTCTTAAAGGTACCTCCCCAAAACCCCAGGCTGGTGACCAAGCCTTTAATACCTGGCCTTTGGGAGACTGAAAATCCAAGCCAGGGCTGGAGCAGGTACAGCACTTGCCTGGCATGCTTGAGGATGCCGGTTTGAACCTCAGGATCACATACACAACGAAGTGTTGAAGCAATGAAAGCCACATGAAAAATCAAATAAAAGGGTTGGAGCAGTGGCTTGGTGGATACGGCACCTGCCTGGCATGCATGAGGACACAGATTCAAACCCCAGCACCACGTACATAACAAAGTGTCAGAGCAATGAAAGTCACATGAAAGACTAATAAAAATTGCTTTTGTCTCTCTTTCCCTCTCTCACTGTCCCTCTTTTTAAAAAATTGATTCTCTCTTTCTCTCTCTCACTGTCCCTCTCTCTCTTTAAAAAAAGAAAAGAAAAAAAGAGAAGAAAAAATCCAAGCCAGGCTTGGGGGGTGCATGCCTGTAATCCCAGCAGCTTGGGAGGCTAAGGCAGGAGGATTGCAAGTTCAAAGCCACCTCAGCAATTTAGCTGAGCAACTTAGCAAGACCCTGTCTCAAAATTAAAAAAAAAAAAAAAAAAAAAAGGGCTAGTAGGGATGTGGCCCAGTGGTTCAGTGCCCCTGGGTTCAATCCCTGGTACAAAAAAAAAAATCCAAACCACAGCCAGGTGAGGTGCATGCCTATAATCCTAGTGATTCGGGAGGGAGTCTGAGGCAGGAGGCTCACAATTTCCAGGCAGCCTCAGACACTTGTCAAGACCCTCGCTCAAAATAAAAATAAATAAATAAAAATATAAATATAAATAAATAAAAAGGACTAGGGTTGTAGTTTAGGGATAAAATGCTCCTGGGTTCAGTCTCCAATACTGGGGGGAAAGATCTAAACACTAACCATGATATCTGAGATTTACTTCAAAATAATTCAGTTGGGTGGTGGCAAGGAGTGGGGAATATAGAGAAAATGGACAGTCATGAGTTTATATTTGTTGTAGCTGGCAGTGGATATATTCATTCTACTATTCTCACTACTTATATGTTTGGGGAAAAAATTTTTTATGGTCCTGGGGATCAAATCCAGGGCCATGTGAATGCTAAGCAAATGCTCTACCTCCAAGCTATGTTTCCAGCCCAGCATGCTTGAAATTTTTCTATGGTAGAAAGTTAAAAAGAAAAAAAAAAGGGGGGGGGGTCCAAGTAAGAGAAAAACCAACCTGAAAGAGAGTAGTAGTCATAAGGAAGGAAGAGAAGAAACAATTGACTAAGATATCTTGGAGGTAAAACCTCCAGGCTTTGGTGCTTAATTAGCTAAGGGAATGTGAGAGAGACAAGAGAACAAAGCTGACTCTCAGGGGGCCTGTGCGGTCCCACCAGCTACTTGCCATACTAGTGCCTGATTTTTCCATGTGTCAGAGGAAGGTAGTAACATAGTGGTAATAACCACAGAGAAGTATTGTGAGGATCAAATTAGTTAAAATATGTAAAGAATTTAGAAGAATGCTTAGCACATTACAAAATTCCCGAGTGTTACTTCTTTCACAGGGTAGGCTCAGGACTTGGAGTGGGATGATAATTTTGGCTTTGGACAAGTTGAAATAGCAGTGTGGTGGGACACCAACGCTGATGACAGAAGGCATTGGGATGATTCCGAAAGCTAAAGGAGAAGTTAGGGTAGAAGCATGATGATTTGGCACGTTTTAAAACCATCCAAATCGCTGGGCATGGTGACATACATCTGTAATCTTAGTGTATTAGGAGGCTGAGGCAGGAGGATCACAAGTTCCAGCTCAGCCCAGGCAATTTAGTGAGACCCTGTCTCAAAATAAAAATAAATAAATGAATGAATAAATAAATGAAAAGGTCTGGAGATATAGCTCAGTGGTAGAGTACCCATAGATTTAAACACAGTACCACAACAAGCAAATAAATAAATTTAACAAATCATAAAAAATGAGTTAGCTTGGGTTGGGAATGTAGCTCAGTGGTAGGGCTTTTGCCTAATGCACAGAGGCCCTGGGTTCAAGCCCCAGCCCCAAAAAAGACAACAAAAATGAGTTAGCTCCTTGAACAGATTCTGCCAAAGAAGATATACAAGTGGCAAGTTCAATACCATCAGACATTAGGTAAATGTAAATTAAAGAAATAATGAACCCAGTGTGGTGGCACAGACCTACAATCCCCAGCACTTGGGAGACTGAGGCAAGAGGATCACAAGTTGGAGGCCAGCCTCAGCAAATTAGTGAGATCCTGTCTCAATATATTCCCAGCCCATCTCTGCTTTTATTTTGAAATAGGATCTTGCTAAGTTGCCAAGGATGGCTTTGAACTTGTGATCCTCTGCTTCAGTCTCCTGAGTAATTTCTTATAAAATCAAATATGCATTAACCATTCAACCCAGCAATTGCACTACTGGGTATTTGTCCTAGAGAAATAAAATTTGTGTTTACACAAAACAGTACATGAATATTTTGAGAAGTTTTATTTGTTGTCACCTAAAACTAGAAACAACCCATCTATAATTCAATAGGTGAATGAGCAAACTAAATTCATAGAATGAAACACTGTGTAATATTCTACAGTGCAAAGAGGGAATCATATTACATGTGCCAACTTATATGATCTGAAGTCACTATTTTGTACTGTTCATAAAGCTGAAGAATTGAGGTTCCATTGGGAACCCCAGGAACCTCATCATTTAAGGTGTATATGGAAACCTTTTAAATCTGTCTAGGAAGCCTCAGGACTCACGAGTCTGGCTAGAGTAACCCTTCCTGGGGCCTCCATTGCACCTGCACACCCTCCCTCATAGTGCTGCTCACATTCGTGGTCGTCCAAGGACTCTTCGGAGTCACCCAATTGTCTCGGGGTACCCAGAGTCTGGCTCAGTGCTTCATGCCTACTGAGCACCTCATAAATGTTTGTGGTACAATCATTGTAGGAAATGAAGAACTGAAAGGAGTGGGGAGGAAGGTCACCTCTAGTGTCCTGGCTTCAGATAGGTCAGGAAGAGAGAGTAAACAAGGCCCAGAGTCTGTCCTGCTGCCTTGCCAGCCCAGGCTACCTTGAAGCTGGCTGTAGGAAAAGTGTCCCCCAAGATCCAGGCTGGCAAGAAGGACGAGCAGGGTTGGTTCCAGAGGGGTCAGATGGGACAGGAAGAGTGTGTGTCCAAGTCCATACACTCACACGCTCTACTTTTCCCAGCGCTTGTGGTGGGCATGGGGGATTGGCCAGCATTTGAAGCTTCGGTCGCAAGAGAGGGGACTATATATTTTGTCTTCTCACCACAGGGTGGCAGTGCAGCCTTGTCAACCGCTGATGGGGCTTCTCCATTGCACCACCTGGTGGCAACATTTCTACAATTACTTTTTTTTTTTTTTAAGAGCGGGAGAGAGGAAGAGAGAGAAAGAGAATCAAATTTATTTGTTTTCATCTGGCCTTTGTTTCTCCGACACTTAGTTGTGCATTTGGTGCTGGGATTTGAACCCGGATCCTCATGCATGCCAGGCAAGCGCTCCCACCGCTGAGCCACTGCTTCAGCAACTCTCCAATTACTTTATAAGAATATTATTATTATTATTATTGAACCCTTTAACACAGGGGATCTCTGCCACTACACGTCAGCCCTATTTATGAGAAAGACATAGTCTTGCTAAATTGCCCAGGTGGGTTTCAAATTTGCCTCAGCCTTTCCAGTAGCTAAAGTACAAGCACACAGTAATTATAGCTGCTGGGTTTTAAGGGAGTTTGTGTGTGTGTGTGTGTGTGTGTGTTTGGCGGTACTAGTTATCCAACCCAGGCCTTCAGGCAGGTTAGGCAAGCACTCTACTACTGAGCTACATTCCCAGTCCCCAAGGAAAGATTTTTTTTGTTTTGTTTTTGATTTTTGTTTTTCTGAGAGAGAGAGAAAGAGAGAGAGAGAGAAGAGAGAGAATCAATTTTATTTACTTTTTCGTCTGGCATTTGCTTCACCAACACTTAGTTGTGTACGTGGTGCTGGGATTCAAACTCAGGGTCTTGTGCATGCCTGGCAAACACCATAACTGCTGAGCCTCCACTCCAGCCTTTTCTTTTCTTTTCTTTTCTTTTTTTTTTTTTTGAGTTTAAAGAATCAAAACAGAAGTTATGTGATAAACTTACATTTGCTATTTTAAAAGAACTCCTTGATGCTCTCCTCCTGCCTTAGGGAAGGCTCCCAGTGCTACATGGTTGGCTTCCACAGGTTGAGGCCAGGAACATGATTTCCAGATGGCCTCTGATACCATAAGGCTCACAGTCCTAGTCTGACTGGGCTCTGCCCACTCCCTCTGCTGCAGGACTGATTTCCCTGTTCAGAGACGGGCCTCCAGCTGTCCTCTCCCTTCAAACCCACATCATTTTAGGGTGCCTCAGGCTTCCTGAGACAGACTCCACCACGAGCTTCTCAGTCTCATTCAGCAACTTTTTTTTTTTAAGAGGGCGGGGGGGGGGAGAGGGAGAGAATCAATTTTATTTAGTTTTTCATTTGGCTTTAGTTGCTCTGATACTTTGTTGTGTATGTGGTGCTGGGGTTTGAACTTGTGTCCTCACGCATGCCAGGCAAGTGCCGTAACTGTTGAGCCACCGCTTCAGCCCCACATTCAGCAGCTTTCACCTTTGTCTCGCTTCAGCCAGCTAAATGGGATGGGAAAGTCTGCTGTGCTACTGTCTGACCACAAGTACCACCACATCCGGCTCAGGCACCCTCTCCCCTTCTCACCTGTGCTTTCCTTGCTTTGAGAGCCTAGTCCTGCCCCTCAATTCATCCACTTTTCCTGCTTCCTTAAGTGCCCTGTTGGTGTCCCTTCCTTTCTGTTACGTTTTTCTTTTTCTTTTCTTTTTTTTTTTTTTTTAATTTTTGGTACAGGAGATTGAACCCAGGGATGTTAACCACTGAGCCACATCCCCAGCCCTATTTTAATGTTTTAATTTTGAGACAGGGTCTCTCTAAATTGCTTAGGTTTGGGCTGGAGTAGTGGCTTAACGGTTGGAGTGCTTGCCTGGCATGCACCAGGACCCTGGTTCAAACCCCAGCACCACTTACATAACTAAGTGTCTGAAGAACAGAAACCAGATGAAAAAAATAATGATTATCTCTAACACTTCCTCCCTTTCTCTCTCTCTCCCCTCCATATATATATATATATATTTTTTTTTTGAGAGAAAGAGAGAATCGATTTTATTGTTTTTCATGTGGCTTTCATTGCTCTGAGACATTGCTGTGTACGTGGTGCGGGGGTTCAAACCCACATACCCACACATGCCAGGCAAACACCGTAACTACTGAGCCACCACTCCAGTTCCCCTCCATCTTTAAAAAATAAAATAGAATAAATTGCTAAAGTCCTCAAAAGTTGCTGAGACTGGCCTTGAACTTTAGATCCTCCTGCGTCAGCTTTCCCAGTCACTAGGATCACAGGTGTGTGATACCATGCCTGACTTCTGTTGTAGTTTTTGTTTATTTGGTTTTTCCTTTTCATCATTTTTTATTTTTGCATCTGTTTTTTGTTTCTCTGACACTCAGTTGTGTATGTAGTGCTGGTGTTACTAACCTGGGTACTTCCACATGCCAGGCAAGTGCTCTACCACTGAGCCACCAACCCTTCTGTTGTGATGTTGAAGGTGCTCTAGAGACCAACTGCCAGGGCTTGAATCATAGATCTTCTACAGACAAGCTTTGCCTTGGGGAAGTTATAGGAATTCTCTGATCCTCATTCTGTCATATCAGAATGGAGATAATGGGGCTGAGGATGTGACTCAGTGGTAGGGCACTTTCCTAGCATGTATGAGGCCCTGGATATAATAACCAGCACTGTATAAAAAGAAAACAAGCTGGCGTGAGGATAGCAATAACACCTACCTAAAAATATTGTAGCAAGGATTAACAGAAGCGTGTGTGTGTGTGTGTGTGTGTGCGTGCATATATATATATATATATATATATATATATATATGTATGTATATATGTATGCGTATCTTGGGAAAATGCTTAGCACATTGCAAATGTCATATGTGTGCTTGGTCTTGTACATTATTACTGCTATTCAAGTTGGAGGCTATGGACAACCTTACCTAACCCCTCACTGGGCACCTCAAATTTCCTTATCAGCAAAGCCTATCCTTAGATTGAGCCCACTCTCTTTCTTCTCTAGTTCTGCAACGAGGCCTCTGCACCTTTTTTTTTTTTTTAAGAGAGAAGGACAGTGAAAGAGAGAGAGAATCAATTTTTATTGAGTTTTCCACATGGCTTTCGTTGCTCTGATACTTAGGTGTACGTGGGTTTGAACCCGTGTACTTGCACATGCCGGGCAAGCACCATAACCGCCAAGCCAAGGCTCCAGCCCCGCCTCTGCACCTTTTAAGAGAGACGGCAGCAAACACAGAAGTTCCACTTCCCTGGAGTCTGGTCTGCCGTGGAGATGCCTGGCCTTTCGCTCCCCGGGCTGGGATTACAGGCATGTACCCAGCTTCCCATTTTCTTTTGACCCACTCTGAACAGTTTTCATTTCCATCACTGTACTTGTTAAGGTTTGACCTCCATTCTAAGTTCAAAAGATAACTTCAACCCTCATTTCACCAGATACATCAGCAGAATTTGACAGCTGTTTTTTTTTCCTCTTCCTCCTCTTCTTCTTTCTCTCCTTCTTCATTTTTTGGTACCAGCGATTGATCTTAGTGGCGCTTAACCACACCCCCAGCCTGTTATTTTGTTTGTTTGCTTTTTTGAGACAGGGCCTTGCTAAGTTGTTTAGGGCCTCACTAATTGTGGGGGCATTATTTGTCCTGGCTACCTCAGGCTTCCGTCCCTGAGGGCAGGCGGGACAATCCACCAGGAGCCGATCAGGAGGTGAGTGCCAACGACGACGACGACGGCTGAAACCCAGGTCCCCCCTCATCCGGGGACCCCTTTCCTCCCAGCCGGGGAAGCGAGGCAACCACATGCAGTTGATGGCAGCTCAGAATGCGTTTATTATCCAGGCACACAGGTTTTTATAGGGAGGGGAGAAGCCAAGGAATCAATAATCCTTCTAAGGGAGTTGCCAGGAGTTATGCAGATTTTGAGTACAGACAAACAACTGGGGAACAGCCTGTGGTTAGCACATTTCAACTCACCCTAATCTTCATTTTGCATAACAATTAGGAAGTTTAACAAAGCAGGACCTAACAGCCCTTCCTGAAGGAATTTATGGAAATAGTAATAAGATCACTCTAGGGCAGCTGATGAAATGGGGGTGAAGGCTAGACCCCAACAACTAATTGGCTGAGGCTGACTTTGAACTTGTGATCCTTCTGATTCAGCCTTCTGAGCCGCTGGGGTTACAGGTGTGTGCCACTGCACCAGGTTTATTTCTTCTTGAAACATTTCCTTTACTTGTATCCAGGACCCCACATTCTCTTGGTACCACTTTTTCTATCTCCTTTGCGGTTTCTTCCTCATCTTCTCTGACCTCTCAGGAACAGAGGATGCCAGCATTCAGGACCCAGATTTTTCCTCTTCTCATTCTTTTGGTGATTTAATCCAGTTTTCTGGCTTTAAATAACATTCATATGTTGTTGACTTACCAATTTATATGTCCAGCTCAGGCTTCTTTTCTGAACTTTGGACTTCTATAGCCAACTGCTTTTTCCACATTTTTGTTTGGCTACCATCCAATACACATCTCAAATTTAAAATGTCCCACAATTAACTCCTGATTTTTCCTTCCCAAGTCTGTTCCAATCAGTTTCCCCCATATCAGTTGCTTCTAGTTGTTCTAAAACCCTTGGAATTATCTTTAGTTCTTTCTTTCTCTCATATCAACTGCATTAGAAAATCCTATTGTCTCAACTATGTCCATCTGGTCCAGGTCACCATGTCTGTCATGGGGCTACTGAAGAGGCCTCCTGAGTAGTGTGTGTCCATGCTTGCCCACTATCGTAACTCTGCAGTGTTCTCTATTACACTCTGGGTAAAAGCCACAGTCCCTACCTTGAACTGCAAGACCCTACATGTTCTTCTACTCCTACCAAGTTGGCTAATAAAAAAAAGTTTGATAATGCTCAATATAGTGGAAGATGCAGAGAAGTATCTCCACTTATATGTTGTTGATGGGAGCTCAATTTATTATTTTTGATAAAAGTTTCAATTAAGCATACTCTATGACCCAGGAATTACATTTACAGGAATGTATCTTATGCAAATACATAAGTGGTCAAAAATACATATGGATTCCACTGCAGCACTGTTTGCTATGGCAAAAAAATAAATATGGTGTCATGCAATGGAATGGGATACCCTGTGTGATAATCGCGGGCTTTGGAAGGATCTCCAATATGTTAAACACTAAAGGGAAGCATCAGATCAGCAATGCTAGGATAATCTGGGATTTATTTATTTTTGTACCAGGGATTGACTTAGTGGTACCTAACCACTAAGCAGCATCCCAAGCCCTTTTTATTTTGAGACACGATCTCACTAATTTCCTTAGGGTCTCACTAAATTGCTGAGGCTGGCTTTGAACTTGAGATCTTCCTGCCTCAGCCTGTTGAGTTGCTGGGATTATAGGTGTGCATTGCTGTGCCCAGCTTAATCTCCTTGATAATAAAAGTAAACATAAACATGCTGTGAGTATGTGCATTTTAAAAACATCTGAATGGGGGCTAGAACAGTTGCTCAGTGGTTATAGAGCTTGCTTGGCATGCGTGAGGATGCGGGTTCCAACCCTAGCATCACATATACAACTAAGTATCGGAGCAACGAAAGCCACATGAAAAACTAAATTGTCTCTCTCTCATTGTCCTTCTATATTAAAAAAAAATCTGAATTACCAACTAGCTCGAGTCAGTCAAGTGAGACTGGGAGTGAGAGTGTAAGAGAAAGCCTGTTCTGTTTTTTTCAGATTTTCTTTTTAAAATTGAACCCAGGGGTGCTCCACCGCTGAAAGAGAATTAATTTTATTTTTTCATCTGGATTTTGTTTTTCCTCCACTTAGTTATTTAAGTGGTGCTGGGGATCGAACCTGGGTTCTCATTCATGCCAGGCAAGTGCTCTAACACTGAGCCACCTCTCCAGTCCCATCCCCAGTCCTTTTTGTTTTTTAATTTGAGACAGGATCTCCTTAAGGTGCCCAGTCTGACCTTGAATTTATGACCCTCTTGCCTCAGTCTCCTGAGTAGCTGGGATTACTTGCTGGCATGTGCCTGCTCGCCTGGCTGGGATTTCTTTTCCTTGTAATATATCCCATTTCAATTAATATATATTACAATATTATAACATGTATGTGTATAATTACATACATTTTGTTTGTTTTTACAGTGCTGAGGATCAAACCCAGGGCCTTATGCATGCTAGGCAAGCTCTCTGTCGTGATACACCCCAAGTCAATTTTATTTATTTATTTTTTTTTAAGAGAGAGAGCTGGAGTGAGAGAGAGAGGATCAATTTCATTTATTTTTTTATCTTGCCTTTGTTTTTCTGACAGTTGTGTGTGTGGTGCTGGGGTTCAAACCTGGCTTCTTGCGCGTGCCAGGCAAGCACTCCAAATGCTGAGCCATCCCTCCAGCCCCTCTATTTAAAAATGTATTTTTTTTTGTACTAGGGATTAAACCCAAGCCAGGGGTGCCTTACCACTGAGTCACATTCTCAGCTCTTTTAATTTTCTGTTTTGAGACAGGGTCTCACTAAGTTGCTCAGAGCCTTGCTAAATTGCTGGGTTGGCTACGAACATATGATCCTCCTGTCTCAGCCTCCCAACTCACTGGAATTATAGGTGTGTGCCACTGTGCTCGGTAGCTAAACTCTTTAAGTGCAAGAGATTGGGTTCACTAGAGTGTCTTTAAACTTGCGTGCAAGTTCTCCACTGAATTATTTCAGATAAAACCATGGGTCTGTGTGGAGGGCATAGTCACGTGGGCTGAGGGACGGCTCCACTGGGACTGGCATCCTTCTGTTGCATGTGGTGGGGGGTTAGGCAGAACAGCTGGTAAGTGGCTGGTAGGAGACAGCTGATAGGTGCCTACTAGGCATTAGGTGTGGCTGATATATCTTGCCCTAATGCCTGACAAAGGACACCTGCCCCCATCAGTTCATACTGCCCAGGGACCAAGGTGACATCTTGCATCTGCAAACAGAACAGAATTCAGCAGCAGTAGGAGTAGTCTTTGGTGAGAAGAATGCAGATGGACCCTTTGTTCTCAGTATGGAAGAGGCAGAGTCAAGAATAAAGCCCACTATGATAAGCTTCTTCCCAGAAAGCAAATGGGAGAAACATCCTGCAGGCAAACAATTCAATTTTAACTAGGAAATGAGGTAATCCATTAGGTTCAAGCAGAAAAAAGGGCTTGAAAAACCAAGAAAAAAGTTAGGAGGAGGATGCAGACTTCTTTGGGCTCACCTAAGAAGAGGCGGAGATTGGCAGTTTGGAGACTGTGTGTGTGTGTGTGTGTGTACTTTTTTTTGGTGGTACTGGGAATTGAACCCAGGGATGTTCTGCCACTGAGCTACACCCCCAATTTTTGTTTTGGTACCAGGGATTGAACCCAGGGGTGATTAACCATGTGAGCCACATCCCCAGCCCTTTTTACTTTTTATTTAATTTTTTAATACTTTTAAATTTTATTTTTTATGTGGTGCTAAGGATCGAACTCAGTGCCTCACAGATGCTAAGCAAGCTCTCTGCCACTAAGATACAACTGCAGACCCTTATTTTTTTATTTTGAGACAAGAACTCACTAAGTCACTCAGGGCCTAAGTTGCTGAGGCTGCCTTTGAACTTGAGATCCTCCTGCCTCAGCCTCCTGAGTCTATGGGGTTACAGACATGCCTTCTAGCTCCCTAGCGGTTTTTTTTTTTTTTTTTTTT
>PVKS010006422.1:0-78569 GCA_004027875.1 Aplodontia rufa
TGGAGACTTCCCTGAAGAGAACAGGTTGAGCTAGGCTCTACTGCATTCCACTAACCTGAATGCCCCTGAGTTAAGTGAAGACTGGGCCTGTCTCACACCACCTCTTCCAGGTTCAACTTCTGAACCATGGCTGGCTTCTGGCGAAATTGTGGAGTAACCTGCTCTGAACTGCTGACTCCCTTCCGCCAGACAGTCTGTTCAATAAAACTCTTGATCCTCCCTCTCCCAGGCAGCTGAGAGACACTGTTCTCTCCTATGCAGTGGAGATGAAGTAGGGGTGTCTCCAGTTGGGCCTAATGCATGGGTCTTTATAGAACTCAGCTTCTCTGAGGCAGATCTGCATGCTGTGGGTTAGCTCCTCCCCACTCTGTTTCCGCTTGGGAGCAATAATGGTCACAGCTGCCCTGACCCAGTTGGAACACATACAATCCCTCTTTTCCACTTGCTGCAGCCAAATCTCTATTCCTTCAAAAGTCTCCACTAACTAGTGCTGTGCTCCAGTGATGATTTCTCCCTAAATGTACCTCGCAGCAGTGGAGCTGTCCTGGAGTTTTCTCATCCCTTCATGGAGCCAAACAAGAAGCTGCTTTCCTAAAGCTCCCCGCCCTGGAATTCCCAAAACAATGTATAAATTCACATATTCTACTAAAAGTATTTAAAAGACATATAACCTTAAATAGCCTATACCCAAGCTGTATTAGTTTTCATTGCTGGATAATACATAGCAAACTTTGTGGCTTAAAACATCACACATTTATTATCTCACAGTTTCTGTGGGATAGGAGGCCTGACACAGGTGAACTGGGTTTTCTGCTGAGTTTCTGAAGGCTACTATCAAGCGAATGGGGGGTTCGTGATATGATCAGTTGCCCAGGGTCCTCTTTCACAATATTTTGCAGTTCCTATCACTGTAGTAATGAGTCCCTATTTTGTAAGTCTTGCTGGTTGGATGACAACTATTCTCAGCTCTTAGGGCTGAGTCCTGCTGTTCCTTGCCACAAGACCTTCTCCATAACATGGCAGTTTGTAGAAGGCCTGCTAAAGAACCTCTGTTAGGCTTAGATCTCTCTTCGCAAAGAGTGTAGTCCTGTATAAGGACTACCAAATTAGGTCAGGCACATCCTGGATAATCTCTTTTGATTAAGTAAAAGCCCAGCGACCAGTAACTTACTTATGAGAGTGAAATTCCATCACATTTTTTTGCAAGTCTTATCTAGCACACTCAGGGAGAAGAGATCCTACAGGCTGTGTGTATCAGGGGTGGGACTCTTACCAGTCAACTTTTTTTTTTTTTAAGAGAGAAGGACAGAGAGAGAGAGAGAGAGGGAGAGAGAGAAAGAATCCGTTTTATTTAGTTTTTCATGTGGCCTTCCTTGCTCCGACACTTCATTGTGTGTATGGTGCTAGGGTTTGAACCCGCATCCCTGTGCATGCCAGGCAAGTACTATAAACACTGAGCCATTGCTCGAGCCCCAGGAGTCAACTTTTAATTCTGTCCACCACACTCTCAAACCTGCTTATTAATTCCTTCAGTTCTTTCCTGTATACCCAGACTGTTTAATATAGCAGTCAGGATCCACATATGACTATTTAATTAAAATTAAGAATTTTGTTTCTTAGGCCCAGTTCCTGTGCTCTGCAGCCACATGTGACTATGATTGTCACAGTGGATGTGCGGTTACAGATATCCATCATTCCAGAGAGCTGTTTTAGGGACAGTGTGTATAAATTGCCATTTTCATATAACCTAGATACGACTTATATTGTCTTAACAGATTAACTAAAAACGGGAGTTTTAGACATTGTGCAGGCAGGCAAGGGGGGAATATTTTTGAAGTATTTTAATATGTTAAGTTATGCCACAGAGGCAGTATATTTTGGTCTACTCATAGCTCAGCCTGAGGGACAGTTTCAGGCTGTTTTCTACCTTTTTTTCTTTTTTTCTGTGTCTTATTATAATAATGCAATGTTTCCATCACCACAGTACATTCTATTGAATATTCATAGCTGGCCATAAAAAATAGAGATAAGCTTTAGCTAGAATATCCTCTGATGATGGAAATTGCTTATATCTGTTTTGGGCAGCATGGTAGTCAATAGCTCCGTGTGGCTGTTGGACACTTAAAATATAGCTAGAAAGGAACTGAATTCTTTATTTTAATTATAAATCCATTAAATAATTTAACATTTTAAATAGGTACATGTGGCCAAGTGGTTGTCATGTCAGACAACACAAATCTAGAATATCGTACACTTTGTATAATCAGAATCCTGAATGAAGTTTAGGACTATATTTCCATTGGTTCATAAATAAAATCTGGGAACTTTTGGGTTGATGCTAGGAAGATGGGTAGATTAGGAAGAGACAATGTAATTCTCTTAACTTTTCATTATGTTTTAGACAATTTGGAAAGTCCAAGAAAAGAGGTTTCAGAGTAAAACTTTCTAGTTTTAAATCTTGTTTAGATTCAAGTTTGTTTTTCATCTGTAGCAATTTGTCTGCCATTAGAACGCCACAGCTTTATTCAGCTGGAAGAAATTTTCTTCCAATGTTTTCTCCTCACATTGACTTGCCTTTTGCTTTGTTACATTTAATTATATCTCCCCTTGAGGCAGAAGGGAGGGAAAACATCAACAAACATGTTCCACTTCACAACTGGTTCTTCCCCAAAAGGTATAATTTGTAACTTAATAAACATAACCACATTGTGATTTAATTAAAAAGTCACAGCAACAAACAAAATAGTAAATCTGTGATTTATTTGAATATGATGAAAATGGCAGAGCTCTTTTAGATGAGAATTTAAAGTGAAGCAAAATCAAATTCAGCTCAGTGTTTCATCTCTAGATGTGCTGATGTACTGTCACAAAAACACACTGTCTCTCTCTGTGGAGTAGACATATATTTTTAGGGCTAACATTTTTCACTATGTTAATACGTTTAGGTATCATTTCCTGATGCTCAGCTTCCTTGAAACTGGATCCCCTGTTGCAACTGTATAGCACCTAGTAATAACTCTCTCTGTATTAACAACAAAAATGCAAAGCCCGCGTCGAAACATAGACAAGAAAATTATATAGTCAAATTTCACCATGGCTAGAGTTTGGCATTTCACCTATATAAATAGTTTGCAAAATAAAATCCCTGGAATTCTTATGATTGTGATAGAAATAAGAGGAGGGTGGCTACCCTCTTGTCTTTCTTTTCCTGTGTGTCAGGATGCCACAATTTGAAGTGAAATGTCATGACTGAATTTCTAGGAAATATGACATGAAGCATGGGCACTAGCTTTGAAATATTGAGCTCCAGTTCCCACTGGAACTACAAAGACAATGAACAGAAACCCTGAAGAATTCTGTTCTTTCCCTACTAACCAATAGCCAACATGTCCAGCCACCATTCTTTCTGTTTCTTGCCTTACTTTTCCCTGGAACTACAAACTGATAAATGGAATCAGAAGATCACTATGTGCAGCACAATAATGTTGTTTTGAAAAATTACCTAAATACTCTTTCTCAATAATGTTTGGTCTTTTCTTGTGATCTCCACCACTCATACTAGGTGTAAGACATATTATTGCAGAAAATGAGAATGGGGAAGTGGATATAGCTGAGAACACTTTTAGTCAACAGAAGGAATTTATTTACGTTTCAGATCATGGTCTAAAAGCAAGTTGTATTTGGTTTTTGAGAACCAGAAACTGGATAGATGTGAACTACTGGAACTTTTAGATGTGAACTACTGGAACTTCTGGAATCAATCAATGGAAGATATGAACCATTATCCAAGAGAGATAGAATCAAGCAACAGCAGTTCTTAAAAAAATATTTAAGATGTATTTTAAAATAATAACAATATGTTATATTATTTTTAAAAATAAATTTATTTGTTTTAAGTGAAAAATAAAATTATATATATTTATTATAAAGAACATAATGCTTTCATAGTATGTATACCTTGTGGAATGGATAAATTGAACTATTTAACATATATATTATCTTGCATGTTTTTTTTCTGTTGTGGACACTTAAAATCTACTCAGCAAAATTTTAAGAGTAGAACACATTTATTAACTCCAGTAACCATGTTGTACACTAGATCTCTTGAATATGTTCTTCACATCTAAGTGAAATTTTGTATCCCTTTGCTAACATCCCTTGAATTTCACACACCACCTAGGTCTCCCACCCTGATAACCACCAATCTACAATCTGCTTTTATGAGTTCAGCTCTTTTAGATGCCACATATAGGTGACATCAGCAGCATGACATAGCCTTATTAGGATGATCTAGTGGAGCATAGAAAGCTGTAGATGAGAGAGAGAACAAATCATTGAGACAATGCTCTTGAAAAAGCAAGTGAGATGGAGAGGTTGGCTTCACCTGGAAATAATAAGAGGGACACTAGATTTGTGGGTAGATGTGATGATAGGATCAGAAGAAGTACAAGCAAACAGAACACAAAGACTTGAGTTATAATTATATAAACAATGGAATAATGGAATAAATATTTAAGAAGATAAATTCAGGACAGAAGAGATATCAGTTGTGAAAGATAAAGCTAACTAGGAAAGTTGCCTACTTTAAAGGCATTCCAGCAGCCCAGTGTTTTTCAGCTGGGATGGTTTTGTGACCTCCCACCCAGGAGATTTGGGCACTTCTGAAGTCATGTTTCTGGTAATACCTGGTAGAGATTGTGCTACTCCTCTTTAGTGGATAGAGATCCGAGAAGCTACTTGACATCCTACAATGCACAAAACCACCGCTCATCACAAATAAATATCCAGCCCAATGGGTAAACAGTATCAAGTTTGAGAAAGCACAGTAAGGGACAGTCTACCTGACCTCTACTGATTTTGTTTATCCTTGTTGCCAAAAAGAGGAGGAAGAAGAGAAACCCCACATGAAAGCCACAACTTCGAAATTTTTTGCTTTTAGATGATATTTTGGCCATGTGACATACTGCAGATAATTTTTCTATCTAAAAATGTTCAACTTTTAGCTTAACTACATAGCTTATTCACTCCAAAAATATAGGATGTGTTCAAGTGGCACATTGTGATTCTAGGCAGTCATGCTAACCTGCCTAAGCAAGGTTTACAAAAACAAATAACTACAAGTATTCTGGGTCAGAAATGCTGCTTACTGGTGATTAATCACTGGGAAAATCCAACTTATCACAGCATCCTCTTTTTACATTTCACATTTTGATTTTATTATGCATTATTCATCATCTTAGTTCAAATTAGAGTAATAAGGATTTGGTTTCATAAACTTTATAATTATATGATCATATTGAAAATATCATTTAATAATTAACAAATTAAGTCTTAGATGAAATAAGAATTTGAAAATTTGCTTATTTCAGATGCAAATGTCCCATTATTTAGCACAATATATGATTTGAAGTGGATTCTAAATTACAATATAAGAAGAGTGAAGGGAAAGAAGATAACTGAAAGGTTTAAAAGATCAGAAAATTTGAACATTTACTAACTTGAAGGCTAATGTGAAATGTTACTGTAAAATTATATAGGATTTGCTAGAACATTAACAATAGTGATCTAAGTTCTTGGGCCCACATGAATGCTCCTGTCTTCTTTCTTAAATTCATTAGAGTATAGATATTGTAAGATGGGACAGATAGAACCAGTTAACTCTCAGATCACAAGATTAGCCTTACTCAGTCATGCATGGTAATGCAGTTAAACTATGTCAAAAAATCAACAACTCTTAAAAAAATCACTGTGAAATAAAACATGTAAATATGCATATATTGTAAACTACTTCAAAGTGTTTTTGAAGAAAGCACAAAAGAAAACTAAAAAATTTAGTGGTATGTGGTATATGCCTTAATATTGAACATGAGTTGACTTCTCATATTCATTCCTTCCTTTTCAAATTTCTTTAAAAGGTTCTCCCTTGATGACTACCTAGGCTATAAATTGGTCTTTAATCTATTTACCTATACCTGTTGTGTCATCACTATAGGTAGAATACTGACTTTGTCCTGGAGATTCAGTGATGAGGAATATTCTCTACTTACACTACAGGGCTTACAGTCTAATAGGATAGAGAGAGACAGGTAAGTAGTTAACAGTAATACAACAAAATAGTTCTATGATAGATATAACCATGAAGATACAGTTGAAGGCCAAGGAGTGATTAATCAAGATTTGGAAGGATTCTGATAAATTTGAGCTAATATAATTCTAAACAGGATTCTGAAGGATGAGCAATGTTTACCCACATAATTGGGGTGGGAGAGAGGCAGAGGAAACAGCATGTTAAATGTTCAGAGACGAGATAGAACATTACATGTTAGGGGAAATGCAAATATGGCAGGATTCTAGAGAACTGAAAAGACGAGAAGTATTGCTTGAGACAGAGAGGGTCTAGATCACCATGGCCACCTTATCCTGAGGGCATTGGGGAATCATGAGTATGAACTTAGTGCTAGAGTGACTTAATCTGCAGTCCATTTTAGAAGGATATTTCTGGAGAACATATTGGAGAAGGATAAAGTTGTAGGCAACGAATCAAGACAAGATGGTAGTATCAACCATGCTGTGTAAACAAGGCTAATGACTCCCAATGAGAAGAGTGAATGCATTTTTAAAATAATTAGCTGATAAAATGGACATAACTGTGACAGCTTACGTATTAGAAGTGTGGGAGACAAAGACCAATTGAGAGTGAATTCCATCTCTTTAGGACTGATGGCAGCTGTCCAAAAGTTTGCAGGGATGATGAGGTCCATCAGTTATTTGCGCTTAAAGACATGCCTGGGTTATAGTGGGCATGCAGGTGTGTCATGACTGCCATAATATTTTATCCTCAGAAACTGCCACACTTTCCCCTTCTGGTATTCAAATGTTACCTAATTAAGGCATGTTGCAGAAGACAACTGTTAGTATAACTGACTAAAAGATTAATTCATATTTTGTTCTTGTTTTCATCAGAAGTCATGTAAAAAAATGCCTCTGGCAATATTTCAGAGCTCAACAATTCTACCACTATTTTCTCAAGCCAATAGGTTGAATAATAAATGCATCCTAATGATAATATAGATGTGCTACAATGCCCATTAAACAGAAGACAAGATACTATGATTTCTAACACTCAAATGAGTATTTTTTTAAAGAGAGAAAGGGACAATGAGAGAGAAAGAGAATTAATTTTGCTTATTTTTTCATGTGGCTTTCATTGCTCTGACACTTCATTGTGACGTGGTGCTGGGATTTGAACCCACATCCTCATACATGCCAGGCAAGCACTGTAACCTCTGAGCCTTATAAACATACTCACTGGTAAATATACTCATTGGTAAAAATACTTATTTTTAAATATACAGTGAACTCATAGCATTTTATTTCATCACATAAAATAAGATTAAATGATAAAAATTACCTGATTTGTTTACAGGATGTTTTCAAATCATTTTTCTTGATACAGTAAAAATAAAATATTAAAAATCTTTCTTACCTGAAACTGATGCATTTTTATCTCACTTCAAAAAAAGTGTTATCTCACTGCAAAACAGAATCATGTTATTCATTGCTATTTTAGAGTGCCAGATGTTAATGAGTTGTGTGTGTGAATCCTCATCCCTTCTCCAACCATACTTTAAAGATAACAGGAATTCTGCTTTGCTTTTCCGTGGAATTCAAGATCTTACTAGCACTTGTACCAAGAAGCTTCTAGCTAAAGCATTGTCAATACTGATTATTAAAAGAAGAAATAATGTACTGGAGTTCCTTTCCAGTTATAAATCTTGATTTTTCTAAAATTTCATCATTTTTGTTCTTATAAACCAAACTATAATTATCTTTGGCAATAACAAAGTGAATCATAAAATCACATTGAAGGTGGTTTTAATGTTCCTTTATGACCCAGTATAATTAAAATTTCAGAAATATTATTCTTTAAGTACTCTGACATTTTTCAAACTCTCTACTTTAAATGTTATTGCTCAGAGAAGGGAAAGGGCCACTTTTGCAATAGCATGCTATGGCATGGTTCTCTTTTAAATTTCAATTTGAGGAAAGTGCAAAAATCTTCAAACACAGCAGAAATTGTGAATTAATAAGACCTGCAATTAAATCTCTTTTTGTGGTGTAAACTGTGCCTATGCCTTAACAAAACAAGATGTCAGCATTGTGAAGGTCAGAGTTGCTTGGCATCAGATAGATCAAATGCTGAATTGTTTATATCCATGTTAGAAAAATGCACTGCTATAAAAATACTCTTATAATCTGCAGAATTTGACACTGGAAATAGCATTTACTATTTAATTAAATGTTGAGAACACATTTATATATAGACACCAACGGACAGCAGTTTTTTTGTATCTGGAACGACCTTTGTTCTCCTTTGCAATAACTTCCTCCCACCCAAACACTTGGTAAAAAAGGATTTGTGTCAATGTATACATTGCTTGTGATTTCAGCTTGACTTTGAAAGCTATGGTCCAAGGGGGATGGATTTTCAGAATAATATTTCATGAGGTTTCATAATTATTTCTTTTCCATTTGCTGTTTTCTGCCTTTTTTCTCACCTTAAATGTGATATGAGATATAAATAAAAGAAATACAGAATGGAAAGCAGATGTGGAGATGAAACCAAGTCACCATATTATGATTATATGATGTTCCAGTGCCCGAAAGATCTCGGTATCTTCTCCCTATTTAGTGGATAAAAATGTAAGCCTCTAACTTTTCTCTCAGTCAGTGAAGCTTTCCAAAATTGTTAAGCTGTTCTTGAGAGCCGAAATGGCTTACGAGAGGTTTCATAGGCGCCTACTATGTAGGCTTTGCTTTGTGTATTTCATTTTGTTTGTTTCGTTTAAAAGAAACCTTTTCCTTTTTTTTTTGTTTGAGTCCTGACGAAGAGATATTTATATAAAGATACCACCTGTCCTCTGCCCAAGACTACTTATTTATTTCTACTACAGAATCAAGAATTTAAAGAGCACACTTCCCTCAGTAAAGAACACTACTGGTCTCCATGAGGCTGCATGCCACCTCCTGGGAGGAAACCTCAGACCCCAAACCACCTACATAGATATTTGTTCTTCCCTTTGTGCTCAGTTGGTCTTGGTGCTCTAGACTTTAAAACACAGAGGAAAATATAATCATATATTCATAGGCACTATACCAAAAATGGCATCACAAGCACCAGATCAATAATATCGGGTTATGGACCTTAAAACCTCACAAGGTCGTCATGGGGCAAAACGGAAAACCATGGTCTTCCCTTTGAGCAGTGGCTTTCAAATGCTGGAATCACTTGAATTGTGCCAGTGCTGACCATGAGGGTTGAGACGAGAGGCTAGAGCCTCTAGGCTTCTACTCTGTCAGAGCTATTCTTCTTTAATGGGTTTAAATTTTCCCCTAGAATACTTAATTTAAACAAAGATTTACACAGATCAGCAGATAAAACATTCTAGAGTTTGAAGTGAATCACTAACACATTCTCTTCATTGTAACTGGTCTTTCTCTCCATGGAGCCCACCTTTTTGTCAAATTCATCCTGAACACTCCCTACTCCACCCTAGATATGATTATTTCCATATTTCTGTACTAATTACTCTCTGGGTCCTGAAGTCATACAATCCAAATGACTTTGTGGTTTCATTTTCTCGTCTAAAATATGAGATACAATAGCATTTACTTCAAAGATATGTGGTGAGAATAAAGCTCCTTGCACTTTATATGAAATTCATACTTTCATGTATTATTATGATTATTTGTTACTTTATTCCATTCTGCCTTATGATAATACATCTGTGATTGTCTTAAATTGCTTTTTAATTGTACTCTAAAACATTATATGCATGCAAATAATTTATATGTACATATATTCAGTCATGTGTTATTTCATGCCGGAGGAAACATTTTGGGAAATGCATCATTGGGCAATTGCTTCATAGTGCAAACACCACAGAGTATGCTAACACACGTCTAGACTGTATGGCCTTCTACACATGTAGGCAATACGGTGTATCCTGTGGCTCCTAGACTACAAATCAGTATAGTCTGCTATTGTACGAAATGTTGTAAGCAATTATAACATGGTAGCATTTATGTATGTACAGTAAAAATATGATAAAAGGTAAAAAATGGTACACCTAAATAAGACACTACAAATGGGGCTTGCACAATGGGAAGTTGCTCTGAGAGTCTGCGGGTGAGTAGTGAGTGAATGTGAAAATCTGGGACGTTACCACATGCTACTGTAGATTGTAAGCACTGCACATTGAGGCTACAATTAATTTATTAAAAATCTTTTCTTCCCTCAAATAAATTAACCTTAGCTTGCTATAACATTTTACTTTATGAACTTTAAATTTTTTTAAAAAAACAATGCATTACTCTTTTGTAACAATTCAGCTTAAATAAAACATATTGTGCAGTGTACAAAGAAAATACAAAATATTTTCTTTGTATATTTATTATATAAGACTTTTCCTATTTTTAGAATTTTTAATTATTCTTAACCTTTAAAACTTCTTCTTTTTTTTTTTTTTAGTATAAACTAAACTACAAACACACACATTGGCCTAGATCTCTGCAGATCAGGCTCATCGATATTGCTGTACTGTACCGACACATCTTGTCCCCCTGGAAAGTTTTCATGACAATGATGTGCTTTGAGCTGTCATCTATATGAGGACCACACTTTCTTCTGGAGTCTCTCCTGAGGGACATAACTGAGGTTCTTCCTGAGAAGTTACTACTCTTTTCAAAAATTTGTCCATAGTGATCTGCTTATTTTGTTTCTTTTTTTTTCCATGATAGGCTTACTTCTAAGTGGACAATGCTATATGAACATTGCTATCTATTTATTAACAAGAGCCTTTCAGCATTGAGATCTATGTTTTTGAACTCTTTAAGGAACTCATGGAAGTCTGTTTAAGCTTTTGGTAAACGCTTCACTGTAACTGTTTTTTAGGTTCTTCTACTGTTTCTTCTCCTGAAGTTTCCTCTTCTATTGCTGCTACTTCAGCCATGCATTTATGAGGTGCTAGGAATTTTTCAGCTCCATTATAATTTTTTAGAATCACTGTAATATACTGCCCATTGCTTTCTGAAGTCTTATGTGTTGTTAACCAGCTTCATGTCACCGTGACCAAAATACCCAATACAAATAGCTTACAGGAGGAAAAGTTTATTTTGAGCTCACAGTTTAAGGGATTCAGTACAGGTTTGGCCTGGCTGGCTCCATTGCTCTGGGTCTGAGGTGAAGCAGAACATCATGATTGAAGGGCATGGTAGGGGAAATCTGCTCACCACCTTGTGGTTAGGAAGGAGAGATCAAGGGACAGGGGCTATTGAGAAGATGAACCCTTCCAGGTCACACTCCCAGGGACCCACCTTCTCCAGCCACACCCCAATTGTCAAAAGTCACCACCCATTCACTGTATTCAAATTAGGATGGACTAATTTGATTGCAGCCTTCATAATTTAATAATTTCATCTCTGAATTAGCACAGGAGCTTTGGGGGAACACCTCACATCCAAACTGTAGCAGGGTTACATGACTGTAAATTACATGTATTGCATAATGTTATGTACGTATTTAGTAAAGATATTTCCCAATATCATTAAAATAACAGTGCACTTTTTCCTGGTGCATTTTACTTTTGCCAGAAATTTGATTTATAATGCTCTCATGAAGTTTTGTCCCTAAAAATTATAATATTTTTAAAAGTTCAGCATTTAAAAAAGTTATAACTGGTACCACACTACATGTATCCTGTATTTTTTTTTAAAAAATTGAAATTATTCTTCATATTTTGCTCGTGAGTATTATGTGTGTTGTTATCTATAGCAGTAGATAATTCATTATTGCTGCTGAAGAATGTTTCATTCTGTAAGTATTGTAGTTTATTTCTCTGATTTCCTGTTAGAGACACTTGGATTATCCCTGTTGTGATTTAATAAGACTATTCCTATGAACATTCTTGTACATGTTTTCTCCTATTACTATAAGTCTTTTACTTCTTCCCTCCTTCCCATTTTGCCTGAGTATTCACTTGTTCCTCTCCACAACAGTTGATGTGGCTTCTTGAATGCAACTGATACTCTGTAAACACTTACATATTCTGTATAATCAAGATAGATGTCTCTAATGACTAATACATCAGTTAATTGAACTGGTCCTTTTCCATTTTCTGTACCATAACATTTATTCCTTTTCTGATGCTGTGTTCATCTAACCATTTATTCTGTGTGTAACAGTCCTTCAGTATGTCAACGTATATGGATTCACATATACAATCATGTTCGCAGTTAATACAATTTTTTAAATTTTACATATTATCATGCATTATGAAATCTACCTAAGGTCTCTGAATCCAATTCTTCTTCTATAAACTTAATATTAAAAATGTTTTGTAACTTTGTTGTACATATTGGACTGATTGTATTTAAAACATTTAGCATAGTCAGGACTCAAAATACATATTATTATTACTGTTCCCTGATTTACATGGTTAACTCTCATTTATATTGCCAAGGTGACACAGACTATTCTTGTACTTCCGCCCGTCCATAAGGCCTGACATATCTCGTATTTGTTGAATTGAACTGAGCAGTCAGTGGTTGTTAAATAACCATTGATTGGCTCAATCCCTGTTCAGCAACTTTTCTTTTCTCCTTTCCCTCACTTCACTCTACAAGGTGATTTATAGTCTTTAGGGCATCCAGTTAGGACTGAGTGGAGTGGGGACCCATGAGCTACTGCAGTTATGAGCAGATGAGTTAGGTGATGACTTTTGTGTCATCACTAGACACCTATTAAAATATTCATTTCAAAAATATCACCTCCCACCTGCCTGCAGTATTGTCACAAGTCCTCACTTTAAGTCGTTCTTCTGGGTGAAGACAATGAAAGTTTTGTTCTCTATGTTTTGTGGAAGTATTTCCTGTTAACATTTTTATGATTCAAAAGGAAGGGTGCACAATAGTCAATGAAACCCTTCTGAGTACCAAAAACTCTATTAATTTCATAATTTTTCGTAGAGCTGCCCTATTATAAAATAGATCATTTAGTAAGAGTTTGCTATGTGGTAGACCGTTCACTTAATATCATTTATAATTGTCACACACCTCTAGCATTGTGACATTGTATCTATACTACAAATGAGGAAATTTGGACCCAGAAAGATTATTTACCCCATCTACTTAATCACAGCTATCTGTGCCTAGAGATCTGGTCTTAGATTTCTGGTCTTAGATTTCTGTAATTCTAAACTGTTCTATACCATGAGGCCTTTCGTCTCCTACCTTGGCCTTTGTCCTACTTAAACCACAGTGAATGATAGCATGATGGGATAATTAGGTAGAAAGTTCTTGACTTTTGTTAGTAATACTGTAACCTATTATCTTCATTAGGCTGGCTTCTGTTTACAAAGTAGCAAGACCTACTGTTATACTTCATTTCAGCTTTTCTCAACCATATTTGGGGATATGCCTTTCTGTTCCTGTGTGGTTCTACATTGTAGCTTGCTTCTCCCAAGTAACATGGCAGCTCTCCATCCCCAATCTTTACCTTCTTCTTTGTTGTGGCAACTAATTTTCCAGTGTACAATTTTGCCCTCTTGGTGATCAACAACTTTATTTCTCCATGCCATGAAAGCACCAATGTTACATATTAAAAAGAATTTAATTAAAGACAATAATTTTATTGAAAGACTTCAGGACATTGGGAATGGCATGCTACTGTACTGCATATAGGAAGCATTTTAAAATTCAGTATTATTGTTAGTTACATGCAGCCCCAGCTTCTAGGGATGTCTCTTTAGCTTTTTACTTTGCTCAGGAACACTGTCTTCATTTTGCTTTCCATTTTGTTTTTTTAATTTCAAAGTCCATAAAGTCCTTCTCTCTTTCTCTCCCTTTTAATTGTCCTCTTACATACCAGGTCTATGACAGTGGATATGAAAGGGATGTTTGGATGAGCGGACAGGAAGGATTGATTTCAAAACTAAAATAACACATCTTGTAAGAAATGGCCCAGTCTTGTGGTGGTAATTACTTGTGAGAAAGGACCAGCTTTATCATCCTTCCTTATTTGGCCTCCAGTCAGCTCCCCCTAGTGCCCTGGATCCCCTGGAACTTGACCTACTCTTCTTGAGCTTGTACTCAGCTTCAGCTGCATATCCTAAAGCCATGGCTAAGGGTTTCCTTCACTTGAGGCTCAAGAATTCCTGGTAGACCTGCTGTTGCTCATTTCTCAGGTATAGATCTCTTCCATGCTGCACTGAGGATGAGTTCTAATTCAAACTCTCAGTCCTAAGCAGTGCCCTTTCTAATCTATTGTCTGTTGTAACCTAGCTACTATTTCTCTTCCTGACTGCTCACTTCATTAGATATAACAGTCAGTCTTACTGTCTTCAAAACTATATGTGCAAGAACTACTCTCAGATTTGCATCTCCTATCTGTGCCTCCTTTGAACTCCAGAATACACTCACTTTCTCCTCGACCTCTCTATCTTCATAGTGAACACACATCTAAGGCTTACTTAATATACTCATACTAGAACCTCTGGATTCCTCTCCTCCTCAATTCATTCCTCACCAGAGAATAGACAGATCTCCCTATTTCTACTCTTATTCTCTTCAATTAATTCTTTTCTCAGCAGCCAAGGTGATCCTATTAAAATAAAAACTAGTTCAGGATAGTCTCAGTTCCACATCAAACAAATCGTTTCCCAACTTGGTCTAATTAAAATCTGTATCATTATAATGATCAACTCAGTTGTACCTGATTTGGACACTCCATTATTTGACTTTATCCCCTTACAATTTGGGTTAAAATGTGACTGCTAATCTATTTAAAATTGCTCCCACTCCAAGGGGCTAGTCCCATAATCTCTTTCCTTAGCCATTCACACGGTTCACATGGACTGCTTTCTTACCTCCCACAGGACTTTTTTACCTGCTGGGTGAGATGTTCCCTAACCATCCTATTTAAAATTGCAAACTTCACCCTCCCCCCATTTCCACTTTCCATCTCTCCTCTTTGTTCAGTTTTCATTCCTGGAATGCATAATCATTTTACACAAAGTTTGATTGTGTTTGTTTTTTGCCTTTCTTGCCTCCATTTAATCTAAGCTTCAAGAATGAAGATTTTTGTTGGAAATTCATTGTTTTAAAAACATCAAGTATATAGTGAACACTCAACACATAGTAACTTAAGGACTTGATAATTATTTTGGATTATTTATATGTCAGAGGTGGCATTGGTTTTGATGGCTGAGGCTATGAAGAAAGGGAGCTGAGGTCTTGAAGGTCCTTAGTGATAGGTGGCACAACAATACACATATTTTCTTACTAAACTTTTTTTTAAATTAAAAACTAAAACTTGATGAGATATACAAAATTATTTACAACATTTTGTTCTTTTTTGGTCTCAATGTCAAATGCATTGAACCTGTCATAGATATTCACTTTTTGTACAAATATTTTCCTAACTTGATCATTTTGAGGTTTTCAGGAAGTAACTACTTTTACTTCAATTTAATCCAGAATAATTGACACAGATATTCCAAGACCCATTTGCTATCATGGTGAAAGTGGTAATAGAGATTAAAAAAAATAGATGAGAAAATATAAGTGAATTTGACTGAAAATCTTCCAAACTGGTACTGATCTTCAGCTGTCTGAGAATATTATGTATTTAATTCTAGTCACAAATTTGTGATAAATGAGCAGCAGCTTTATTAGCTTAATTCTGAGTTTTATTCCTTGTGCCTGATTTGCCAGTTTTGCTAGAGAGAAAAAAATCTTGGCAAGAATAGTAACAAGATCATTTGGGAAATTTTTAAGTTAAAATCTTATAAACTTCTCATTAATGAGCTATTCATTCAAATGGAATAAAGGAAATATTTGGAAATATTGATAAATACCTTAAGGATAAATTTCATGGATGAGGTTTCAGAAACCAAATAAGACCTTAAATCTGAACGTTTTCCAATTTTGTAAATTATGGTTTGGTATTTGAAGCTTGTTGACATATATATATATATATATATATATATATATATACACGTATATATGTATATATACATATATACATATATATCATATCATGTACATGTACATATAATAATATATGTCATATCCTCCTAGCCTGTTGTCTTATGACCTTGTTAATTCATATTATCTTTTAGTATGAAACAGTATTTGTAGAAATTTTCAGTTCTCTGGTGCCTGGTTGCCATGTCCTGAGCTGCTTCCTCTGCCACTCTCCTCTATCATGATGTTCTGCCTTACCTCAGGCCTAGAGCTATGGCTTTGGCTGACCATGGACTGAAACCATGAACCAAAATAAACTTTTACTCCTGCACAGTTGTTATTTTCAGGTCTTTTGTTCACAGCAATAAAAACTCAAACTGAAATGAAATTGGTAATGAGAAGTGGCACTGTTGCTGCAACTGACCTGATAATGTGATTTAGAAGAAGCCTTTGGAGTTCATTTGGGGTACAGGAAAGTTTTTGCAAGTTTAGAGATGCAAGCTTGAAAAGGTTCAGAAGGTTATAAGTGGAGTGAAATGGCCAGTTCTGGTAGAGCTCAGAAGACCAGAATGCTGATAGAACTATGGATAGTAAAGACTGAATTCAAGAAGTTTCAGGGGAGGACAATTGTTTTGGAAATTGAATTAGAGGCCATTTGTGTTATGTTCTGGCAAAGAATCTGTCTACTTTTGCCCATGTCCTGAGATATTTTGTGAGGCTGAATTTAATAGAAGCATACTTTGATATTCAGGATCAGAAAAATAAAACAAAAAGATTTGAAAAACTTGAAATTTGGACAGAAAAGTGCATGTGGAACTCATGCTAATGAAGTTGTGGTTGTTAAAGACATTATAGCCACTAAAGAATTGCTAAACACTTTGAACAAAGACCATAGGAATGAAGACTTGCCAGGGTCTCAGGAATCAGCAAGGCCACACTCATCCTAGGCTAAGGGTGTAAAAGTAAAAATTACTTTGAGAAGAGGTCATGGGGTACTCTCCATGCACAAGGCAGCCTAAGAAGCGGTTTCATTGTGATCAGCCACTATAGGCACTCAGAGACTGTTACAACCTTTGTCCCAGGAGGTTTGGCTACTGCTAGAGAAGGGGGCAGAACTTGGTGCCAACCATGTAGCATTTTTTTGTACATGGATGCAGGATACTGGAGTTAGGGGATCATGGAGGTTTCTGGTGAGATTTCAAAGAATAACCTTACAGACCAGGCAAAGCACAGTGGGATCTGAGACCCTTCAGGCTGCACCTCAGAGGCTGATGCGTGAAGATGTAAAAAGGAAGTCAAAGCTGCAGTGGAGACCCCTGAGATTCAGAGATGCCAGTAACACAGAATGTCTACTGAGGGAATCTGCAGGAATTGAGCAGTAATAAGCCAAGAGAGAGGTCATGTGGACTATAACCAGCAAGGCCACTGGAGCAAATCTACAAAAGTCCTTCAAAGAGAACATCACAATATCATGTGCCCCACATGGTGGACATGGAGCTACAAGATTTGTTTAGACAGCTGGATTTTGGTCTTGCTTTAGTCCCATCCCTTCTTTCTATGCCCCTGTTCTTCCTTTGTGGAACAGAATTGTTTACTCTGTGACATTACATAGCCAATACATTTAAATTGTTTTTGATTTTTACAGGGGTTCATGTTGAGAGTTTGCCTTGAGTCTCAGTGGAGACATTGGACTTGGGTTTTGAGCAATGCTCGAACTTTTAAGACTATGGGTGCTCTTAGAAATAGCCTCAATGTATTTTTCATTGTGTTATGGTCATAAAATTTTGGGGGACAGGGGTGGAATATTATCATTTAGATACAAGGTATCCCCCAAAACTCATGTGTGAAACAATGCAAGAATTTTCAATGGTGAAATGATTTGATATAAGGTGTAAGATAATCAGTGAATTAAACCACTGCTGTGGATTAACTATATGATAACTGTAGGGAGATAGGATGTGACTGGAGGAGGTAAATGAATGGAGGTGTTCCTTTGGAATTTATAGTTTGTCCTTGACAAATGGAGCTCTCCCCCTACTTCCTGAGCTGCTTTCCTCTGCCACATTCTTCTACCTTGATCCTTTGCCTGGTCTTAGGTCCAGAGCTATGGAGTCAATTGGCCATGGACTGAACCTTTAAAACCATGAGCCAAGATATAGTTTTCCTCCTTTAACAAAGATTTCTGGAAGTCTTACTATAAATATATTCTTTTGGTGGCTGTAATTTGTGAATTTGAATTCAACCAGACCTTTGGAGAGCTGTACACTTGTTTGTGTATTGTTTTAGCCCCTTGTAGAGCTGCTTGCACAGAATTACATTTTGGATTTATTTCATCAGCCCATGTTGAACAACATTAAAAGAAACAGCCATAGGAAAGCCACCATCATACATAATTGTAAAAATCTTGTTGAGCAGTTTTTCAATACATCCTTATGAACTCCCATGAGAAATTTCTTTCAATGTTCTGCAAGAAGAAAAACTAGGCTTCTTCTGAGCAAATGGTTTGTATTTGTCTTAGAAATACCGTGAGTTGAATGATTAGTAGATTTTCCCTCTGCTTTTGTCTCCAAGGAGCTATACCAGCCAGGAGTTGATCAGGAAAAGAGAAGCCATTCTATGCTTCCCAAGTATGAAGGATTATAATTTGGAGAATTAAAGGTTTGCACATTGCTGGAAAAATCTGCAAATTGTGAAGGTCAGCACTACAGGTTTTAATTTGAAGTAGCAGAGAGAGTGATTCTCAAAAACTCAGTAAAAAGCTGCTGTCAAACCTGTCTACATTTGCCTCTGTGGACTGCATCCTCTTCTCTGCTTTTGCCTTCCAAACACACATGCATGCCTGCTTCTCCTTGCAGACTGACCTGGTTCAATATGGGAAAGGGATTTTGACAAATATGTGTGCAACATCACCTATAAATACAGAGAAGAGCATAGAGAGGCTGATGGAAAGTCTGAATTGATCGTAGAAGTTAACAAAAAACAATTACAATTAAAATTGGCTCTATGGTATGAATAAATAATTAATGTGAAAAGGGAGTGAAAGAGAATGAGCTTGTGAGAAACACATATCTAAAACAACTCAGTACACATTCAATACATCTAAAGACCGAAAATAAATGGTGAGAATAACATAAGAAACATCCACATTATTCTCCCAAATAACATCCACCATCTTAGAGAATTTTCCCGTTTGTGTTTAAATTATTTGTTTATTGTTGTTGCTACCAAGAGATATTAAAATATATGATTAAAAATACCATACAATTTACATATGTATCCAGTATAATTAAATAATGAAGCTCAGGTTTACCCATTTAAAGGTTTTCAATTTTAGTTTTGATACTTTTTGCATTTTTGTGAATAAATATAAAAATTTTACAAATAAAAATATGTACTTATGCCTTCTTAAGCAGCCAATGGTAAAATTATAAGACTTTTGTGCTAAATTGGAGTTATTATTATGAAACATTCACTTAGTTGTCATGCATATAGTAATGCTAATTTCAGGGACTATACAGAAAACTCAGATTTTTAAAAATGGACTTAATTATTTTTTTTGTTCTTTCAGCTTTGTGTCTTTCCTGCACTATTATCTTTACCTACTGCCATATTTCATACGTAGTTTTCTAGCAGCAGACTAAAGGTGACTCTACCTTTCCAGTAGAATAAATATAATGGTCTGCATATGATAGTTAATATTTCTTCATGCTTGAGAACTCCTTATTTCTTTCTTTTTCCTTTTAAGTTTAAGACTATATATCAACTTCTGAGGTTTCCAGAAGCTTGACCTCTGATGAGTGGGCATTATTGCATGTATTTTTCCTCCTTAATAGGATTACAGAGTAATGAAATTTAAAGATAAAAGAGACTGAAAGGTCACCTGGTCCACCGCTTCCCAAAGAGTCCAGCTCCATTTAGAGTCATCTCTAAACCACTGCAGGCAAAGGGCAGCCTCTACTATTTTATAGCCTTTTAGAAAGAGAAATGCTACAATCTCTAGTGGCAAGCCATTTTTATGTCTCATAATTTTCAATGTCAGAAAGTTCTTCTTTCCATTTAACTTAAATTTTTCATGTGAAAATTTAAGCCCAGGAATTCAATCCCTGATGAGATCTGAAAATAACACTAAAATTCTGTAAAGACTTGAGAAGATTGACTTCTACTCTTTCTCTGTTTTATATTCCTAGAATAAAAGATGGAATGATTGTGTGTGTGTGTGTGTGTGTGTGTGTGTGTGTGTGTGTGAGAGAGAGAGAGAGAGAGCAAGAGAGAAAAAGAAAGGCTTTGGGGGCAGTGGGAGGAAAAAGAAAGAGAAAGAGAGAGGGAGGGAGAGGAAAAACAGGAGACAGCAAGTGCAACTCTCTTTGAATAGATTTCTTTCAGATACCCATCATTAATATAATATTCATTCAGAAATCAAGCTAGTTGGTGAGGGACAATAATGAACTAGTTTTACATCTTTACCAGTTCTCCCTTGACTGCTAATTCATATTCAAAATGTTCTGTGCTGGGCTGGAGCAGTGGCTCAGCAGTTACAGCACTTGCATGTGCGAGGATGTGGGTTCAAACCCCAGCACCACGTACACAACAAAGTGTTGGAACAAGGAAAGCCACATGGAAAACTAAATAAAATTGATTCTTTCTCTCTCTCTCACTGTCCCTCTCTCTTTAAAAAAACAAAAAACTACTATGTTGCTTAGGATTCTGTGTGTGGTTTGTAATCATGATAGGAGAAATAGCAGATGATACAACAGCCAGACAATAGAGGGAAAGGAAAACAGGCTCACACGACTCTTGGCATTTATGAACTGTGTGACCTTGAGCAGATCAACATCCGCTGTAAAATGGAGAGTGATAGTCACATATACTTTTTGTCTGTCTCCTACGGATTTTCAAAGATCCAAAGGGAAAATGGGTGTGAAAATTATTTAAAATTGTAAACCATATACAAATATATGACAATTCCTTCTTTCCTAGATTTTTACTTCTTAAGGAATGGAGTATAGAACTAGAAACTCTGCTTTGGAATGTGGCTTCGGTACTGCCTAATTGTGTGGCCCTAAATCGCTGAACATCTTTGAGCTACAATTTTCCCTTTGCACAGTGGGACAACATAATTGACTTGAGGGGTAATGGTAACGCTAAGAGATAATAAATGCAAAATGTCTAGCATGCTATTTCCCAAGCAATAGGTATTCAGTAAGCAGTGACTATTGTCATCCTCCAGTCACTGAAGCAAAAAAAAAAATGCTTAATGTTTACTTCTCTTGCTCTTTTCACCTATTCCACATCTATTTGGTTATGAAGTCATGAGCTTCTACATGTTTCACAGGCCACATTTGCTGTGTCACCTGAGCCATTATCATAGCACTCACATTACATTTCAATAGTGTTTAACCATCCCACTCACTTATAATATCTTTCCCTTTAATCCAATCTCCATTCTGCAGCCAAAGTCCTCTTTCAAAAAAGATACTTAGAATTACAATAATTTTCCTATTGAACAAAGCAAAAAGATATTAAAAGTCAGTTAAGATCCTTCATATTCTAGTTATTTTTTTAAGAGAGAGGGACAGTTAGAGAGACAGAGAAAGAGAGAAACAACTTTATTTAGTTTTTCACATGGCCTTAGTTACTCCAACACTTAGTTGTTTACGTGGTGCTGGGGTTTGAACCCGGGTCCTGGTGCTTGCCAGGCAAGCGCTGACACCGCTGAGCCACCGTTCTAGTCCCTCTAGTTTAGTTTTATATTCTCTTTCACCATCTTCCTTCATTAATGCATTCAATATTCCTTCTACATTGGCCTAATGAAAATTCATCTGGTTATGACATGTTGATGTCTGTTTTTTTCTTTATGAAATACCTGGTGAGTTTTTATCTGCTCTGTTTAAGCATGTAGAATGTCCTAGCCTTGCAGTCTACAGACGTGTAGAAGGATGCATACACAACCTTCAAGAGATCAACGTTTAGGCACATGGATTGTTTTTCAAAGTGCTATGGACCTCAGAACAGCGGTTACCACTGTTTTGGACTCAGTTTAACAATCCCCTCCTTTGCAAAGTTTTTACTTTTAGTGATGAATTTAACCGTTGAATATCATACAATGTATAACATTGTCCTTAATATTTTTAAGTGGTCAAGTTGTGTACAGCAGAAAATTAATGAGTCAAAGTGAGATTTTAGGAGGTAAATTCCTGTGTGAAGTACCTTCAGAGAAGATTCTATTTTTTAAGCTCTTCCTTATTTGATGAATTCATGGAATATAATCATGAATATAATCACAATTTGTACCCCTAATATTTGGTTGTTGAGCCTTGTTAGTACATAAGTTCATAAGTCTGGAATAAAAGATACTACTTCAGACTACTATCAATTAACGTGTTTTAAAGTAAAAAGTTTCAATTCTTGTCCTTTTTCTAAGAAGTCAGGACTAGGACTGGAGTGGTAGCTCAGTGCTTATGGTGCTTGCCTGGTATGCCCGAGGACATGGGCTGGAACCCCACCACCATGTACATAATGAAGTGTCAGATTAATGAAAGCCACATGAAAAACTAAATAAAAACTTTATTTTGTCTTGTTTTTTCTCACTGTCCTTCTATCTTTAAGAAAGAAAGAAAGAAAGAGAAAGAAAAAAGAAAGGAAGGACAGGAGTAGGGTCCTCATGGTCCCAAATAACTTAGGGAAAGTAAAATGGCTACCACAACCGAAAAATGGAGAAGTTCAGGAAGTTGAAGTAAAACTTTACATTCTTCATTTTGTTAAATAATACTAGAAGGCACTATTCTTCATGATGGGGTGTAAATAACCAGATCACAAATATCTTCCAAAGGGCATGGGGACACTAAGGGTTTATTATGTCTTGCTTTTGTTTTTCAGTACTGACATTGAACCCAGAGATGTTCTAGACCACCGAGCTACTTCCCCAGCTCTTTCTAACTTCTGAGTTAGGGTCTCACTAAATTGTCAAGGCTGGCCTCAAGCTTGCCATTCTTGTGACTCAGTAGTCTTGAGTAACTGGGATTACAAGCGTGGACCACTACACCTGACAGCTCTGAGATTTTTAAGGGAAATTATTTCTATGTGTGAATCAAAGATCTTGTTCATTGTCTTTTCCCACCCACCTTTCTCCCAATTGATAAAAGAAAGGAAAAATCTCTAACCTGTCTAGAATCATAGTATGTTTCATCATTGTTCTACTACATAAAAATCCGAGAATGACTGGGGAGGTAGCTCGGTGGTACAGTGCTTCTCTTGTGTGTGCCAGGCCCTCAGTTCAATCTCCAGTGCTGCCAAAAAAAAAAAAAAGGACAAAAAGTTTTCAGGATGTAAAAGCATCATTAGGAAAGTTGATGTAAATGTGAAGAAAGTCAATAATTTTAATTTTAAGTGCTTAGTCACAAACACATTTCCCAGTGAGCTTGATTTCATTTTTTTGCTTTCAATAGAACTGGAGGAGAAGCCAAATGAATTGCTGGCTATGATAATTTGGAAGTCGTTGCATTCCTATTACATTGTTTATATGGGAAGTGCTTATATGTATAAATGAAAGATAAAAATTGAATTAAGCCTAAATTCTCTCATTTTTATAGATAATATTCACCATGGTTACATACAGTGATTGAAGAATGAAAGCTGCATGCATCTCATTAAGAACTATATTATCAATAAAAGTTATCCTTTTATGCTTAATATCTATCAAATACAGTATATTGTTCATACCAGTAGTATATTACTGTAAAATGTTTTCTATTTTAATATATGGAGCTTTGGAGCCTACAGAAATAAAAATAAATAGAAAATAAAATTGTAAAAAGAACTTGAATGCGTATGTGTATGAGTGTACAAACACAAAAAGCATGATCACTTGAAATAATAATGAACGTTTAAGCAAAAATATATTACAGTAGGAAAAATTATTTGGGAGAAGGGAGAGTAATAATGCAAGATTAATGGGAGAAAGAAATTATGTTACATTCCTGATCATTCCTGATCATTAAGAGCCTTTCCAAACATTTTTCTAAATGAATAGTGATGGGCATCTAATTGCAATTAAAACATTTGGAAATATGATATACTTTAAAATTTCACTATTTACAATGTACTAGAGATTACATTCTTCACAAGTATTTAAACTTGTATAAATGTTTCATACTCAGCTTAAAATTATATGGGTGAAATTTAAAAAATTCTGTTAAAGGGTAATGAGATAAAAAGTTTGAAGATTAACCTCCACTCTTCTGAGGAACACAGTGGTCAGAAACTTCTCTTCAATTCTATTGTCATCTACTATGAAAGACCATGATTTGAGGACTTTTTGCTCATTGAGTTCCTTCTAATATACTGATCCTCCAGAGAAAACCTCAAGGTAGAACAGATTCACACTGAAGTGAATTGACTCCTCAGAGGTCCCAATGGACCCTGGAATAGCATTGGGTACTGAGAATAAGAAAGCCCAGTCAAAGTAAAGGAAAGGGTTAAAGGGGAAGGGGTTGTGGTAGAGGCAAATATCATGTATCCTGCTTTTTCTGTTAGTGACTTTCCTCACTGGTGGTATCACACCTGTGGGTTCAGAAGGCATAGGGAGTTTGTCTCCAGGAGAAAAAGGGCCCTGGAAACTACAGGCCTTACCCCCACACCACCTCATGAGAATCATCTCCAAGAAAGGAAATGAGATAATAACCAGGCCAACATAATTCAATGAGAGAAAAAACAGTCAATTTCTGACTCATTTATTTTTAGGAATGACTTTTGTTCTCTTAATTTATTTTCCGTTTATTAAATCATGTTCAGCTTTTCCTTATTAAAAATCTTCATTTCCTTCAGATTCATTTCTCTATGTTCACCACTTATTTTCTTCATAATAATCTGCATGGTTAGTTACCAACCTAATGCATGGGGCTTGAATGAGTGACAGGGCAATGATCTTGGCAAATTCCTGATTGACTTGGCCCTATATCTGAATTTATGCTATATTTGTAAAAGGCAAAGAAATTGATGACTGCTTCCTGTGGTGCTTGTGGAGAGAATTCTGAACTTTATTGATGTGTTAACAATAAAAAATAGCAATTTGAATATTCACCAGAAAATATTGTGTTTTACGATCTATGACTTAAATATTAGGTTTGGTGACAACATAGAATACTGAAAGTTTCAAGACTTGGGTTCCTGAGCCAGTCAGTATTACTACCGAAAGCTGAAAGTCATTCAAGAAATTTTGGCTCCATTATCTTTGGTTCTGTTTCCACATTTGCAAAATGAATAAATTGTACCTGACCAATCTTGCTTTCCTTTTTCTCCTAGAATGCCGTAATGTGAACTCCTAATTCTATAATGCACTGTGTTAAGGGAACCAGTCTTCCACATCCCACCTACTTATTCTATTCACAGGAACACTGAACATACTCCTCTTAGAATTATAATGCCTATGGATTTCTGATATTCCTTGCATTGGATAGACATCTCAGTAAGGAGAAGGATATATTTGAATTTAAATTTGGGCCCTACATAGCTTCTTCATATTAGATCCCACATAAGTATTGGTCAGATTAACCTGGAATTAGCTCCTTTCCTGTTTTTTTTTTTAATACTACCAAGGCCAAGATTCATTTTGTAGGTGGATGGTGACTGATCTGTTTTCTATTTAATGCTTTCTCTTTTATTCCATTTTCCGTATCCACATTGAACCAACTTAATGTTCTGCTTTCTTAGTTCAGAATTAAATATTTATCTTTTTTGAATACATCTATATAACTTCTCTGAACTATACCAACGGATTTGAATTCTGCTTTATTCTCTACTTATTTGGTCATCTCTATGTTCTTGACTGTCTTTGTGGTATTAATTACCTTCACTATGGGACTACATTAAAAAGTGTTGGTGTTCTCTTCAGAGAAGATTGGGATAGTGGAATATCAAAACTCATGTTCAACTAATTTGCACTTTTATTTATGTAACCCTTTGTGTGGTACAGGGAAAAGTAGATTATTCTAAAAGTAGGAACAACATTTTTATGTCTGTATGCTTTCTTTGTTGGCCAATTTCTATGCAATTGATGCTTAGGGCTATAAGAGCATATATTTTCTTCCTTTGTCCTCAACCAAAAGAGCTGAAATATCATGCTATAATATTTTAAATGTGTTGGAGAGCATTAATATCAGTTAAAACCCTAATAAAACATCTGTTTTCAAACAGAGTATAGATTTTTCAATAGAATTAAGAGGAAATGTAATAATAAAAAGCTGCAAAGCAATAGCACTGTAATAAATCCCCATATTTTGTTCTTTTCAGGCTTTTTATAGCCTTAAAGCAGTATAGACAATATTCTCAATTTTAGAAGCCCAGTTGAAAGCTGCATTTTGGTTTTGAAAGGTGCAGACACCTAACACACCTCCATTTTATTTCTTTAAAACTTCAAAAATGTTTTCAAAAGTAAGAAATATGGACCTGTAGACATAGACTGTGTGTTGATGAAAGGGGCTTGAGACTTTTAAAAGCTTGTTTTAGGCACATAGATTATGAAGCAAGCCATTTAAATATTCACTCTCCTGCCTGTGGTGGAAATCTGTAGTTACCAGTTTCAGATAGTTCCTTGCTATATGACATCTCTTTTTAATTTGATAATATCACACTGGTAATCAAGTGAGCAGGATGCTACTGTGGTGATTAAATTGAAATCTCCTTTAATTCATACAGAATAAAATTCACAAGTTCAGTGTTATTAAATATTTTTAGTGATAAATAATGCATGGTCATTCTCTTTGCCAAGTCACTGGTGGTGAAAGGTTCTAAGTTAGCCTGGAGTGAAGGAGGTTTATGCTCCCTTCTATGAGAATGTCATATAGCTATTGTGAGGGCAAAAGATGCTTTAATTAGGACCTAGCATCTTGCATACAGTCCTTCCTGTGATCTTTCCAAGACAGGCACCACACGTATATCACTTCTTCCCCATGTCCTTCAATTCTTGCCTAATGCATTTCTTTCAGTTTCTGATTTCTATCACTCCCTTTTGCCCATTTCTTTTGTGTAATTCAGGGAATTCTAGCAATGAAAATAGTGCCAGAAGATTTCCAATGACACTTGAGACATGAAAGCTCATTTAATAATTAAACAAATAAAAGCAGGCCAGTTCTCAACTTCCAGATGAAAATCAAGGAACATAACTGATTAGAGAATTTTTTTGTTAGTGGTATCATTCACAACTGCAAAGCACAGGTTCAACCCTTGTATCAATTGGCATGACCATTATGGGGCAGGACACTTTCTTTGATAAACCAAATGCCCTTGGCCTCCACAAGGACCTAAGCTGTCATGGATCCCAAAAACTGAGAAGAAGAGGTCATAGAGGAATGATAGGAGGAAATTTGAGGGTCAAAGCAAATCAATTGCAGGTAATAAAAGAGAATGTTGGAAATAAAAAAAGATAAGAAATCCAAGAGAATGTGTCTCCACAGTCTGAGATTTAGCACGGAGGGAAGGAAGATTAGTGAACAGACCTATATATTTTAACAACTTGATAGCTTAGTGCTCCTTGGAGTGTAATGCCACAGGGAAAACACAAATTTCAACTCTCTCTTCACAAAAAAAGTACTATCAGATTTACCTCAAAAAGGAAAAAAGGGTGTCAGGTACAAGCTCTCATATCAGATCAATATATACAGAATAAGCCCCAAGTTTTAGCCAGCATTTTCACTGCTGTGACTAAAAGACCTGACAAGAACAATTTTAGGAGGAAAAGTTTATTTGGGGGCTCACATTTTCAGAGGTTTTAATCCATAGAAGGCCGGCTCCATTCCTCTGAGCTCCAGGTGAGGCAGGACATGGCAGAAGACATGGCCCCAGGGAGCAGAGAAACCACACCAGATACAGAAAGGCACGCCCCCCAGTGACCCACCTCCTCCAGCCACTTCCACCAGCCTACAGTTAACACCTATCAGGATTAGTTCACTGATTGAGTTAAGGTACTCATAACCCAATCATTTCACCTCCCAGCAATTTTTATTTGTCTCATATATTGAGCTTTTGGGGAACACCCTTCATCTAAATAGTAACATTCCAGAGGATATCTTCCCAGCAGAGAAGCTTTACAGAGTTCTGTGCTCCCCGTTGGCACTACTGAAGTATACATTATGCATAATAACTCACCAAAAACAGGGTTGTTTTCCAAAAACATTTTCTATTTCTCTGCACATATCTGTTCCTTTAGAAGTTATTCTTCTAAATTTCATAATATAGGAAAAATTGAATTCTCTTTTGTACCTGTCTGTCTGTGTGTCTTATTTGTAGGAAAATACTCAAAGCAACCCATAGTTGATTTTCACTGCAATGATCAGATGTTATTGTGAACTTTTACTTTCATTTCTTCCTTAAAACTTACACACCACCAGGCAGCATACCTGAGCATTGATAAAAGAAGCTAATCAAGAAGGTTGGGATACTCTGAAGTTATACTGGGCATATCGCTAATTAATGTTTTTAATTCTATTTAAAATATAATTTCCAGGTTTGAATATGAAAGAAATACAAGCTCACTGAAACAGAACCTAAGCAGCAACAATAAATAAAGTTCCCGGAAGGAAAAAGAATGGACAAATTCTGAGGTTCTGTTAACTCTGAACTCGCTTATGTTTTACTATCTTTATCTTACTTGGAAAATATATATATAATATTAAACTTACCATTTAGCCATTTTTAATTGTGCAGTTCAGTGGTATTAAGTACATTTAAAATATTTTGCAAGCTTCACTCCCATCCAATATTGTGCAAGCTTTACCCCTATCCTTGTATACAACTTTTTCATCCAAATTTAAACTTGGTAAGTATTAAATAATAATTACTCATTCTTTCCTCCCCAAGTCCCTGGCCACCATTATACTTTCTGTCTTTGTGAATTTTGCTACCTAAGTACCTTATGTAAGTGGAGTCACATAGCTTTTGTCCTTCTGTGACTCACACTTCACTTTGTGTATGTTAAGATGCATCCCCGCTGTAGCATGTGTCAGGATTTCCTTTCTTTTTAGTATTGAATATTATTCCATCATAAGTATATACCATATTCTGTTTATCCATTCATCATCTGATGGATACTTGAGTTGCTTTCATCTTTGATTATTATAAATAATTCCACCATGAACATAGGTGTGTAAATATCTGTTTGAGTCTCTGCTTTCAGTTCTTTTGAGTACATACCCAGAAGCGGGATTGCCGGATCGAATGATAATTTTTTGAGAAATTATCCTAATATTTTCACTAGTGGTTCTATCATTTCACATTTCCATCAAGAGTACACAATTCCAGTTTCTCCATGTTCTTCATAACACTTTTTTTCCACTTTTTAAAATAGCTATTTTAATGTGTTTCAAATATTATTTTTAAAATAAACATAGATTACTGATTAATTTATGATACCCACATGAATGGATTTATGAATCTTGGTCTATTTCAGGGCAGGTTTCTGTTGTTGACTAACAGATCTGTAGCTTATTTGGTTTAGACAGTTAGATACCTGACCCACAGATACTAAAGGATAGAATCAGAATACAGCAGCAATTGTATCTAACTCCATCATATAAATCACATGAAGCATAAAACCTGCCCTAAAAACATTATATTTTATTCTGAAGGATGTGCACCAAAATCTAATGCTTTATGTACAGGCACCATGCTAAGGCTTCACTTATGTTTCCTGCTAACCCTCCCAGCAAGCCTATTTTTGTAAGTTTGGAGACTGAAACTCATAAAGATTAGTTTACTCTTGAGTTTAAACTGAGATTCAACTCTGGTAACTCTTATTAGTTACCAATATGATGTATCCATAGTGTTTATATTACATAAGAACCTAAATATCTTTTGGTGCCACATAACAAAAATTACTAGAAAAATATCTTTCTTTAGTCACAAAATTCTGAATGTTGTATGGAGGGAACAGCAATTGATCAGTTCATTGGAAGAGGAGAGACTCTCAGGAACACAGATGTAGTGGTAAGGGATTCCAGACAGAGGGAAAACGTGAGCCTCTAATCCAGAACCATGACATTTCAGGGCTGCCAAACCTAAGTGACGTTGGCTCTTCTCCAAACTGTTGACCACATAGCCCAACTAGTGAATCTAAACTAGTGACTAGTGCTGGCTTGAGTACCTTTTTGGTTTCATAGCTCTGCCTGCATTCTCCTGCTCCTTGGGTTTTAGCTTTTTGTTTTGGCCATAGTCTCTGCAGTGGCAGGCAGCTGCATTTTCTACTTCCTTTCTTCAGTTTATGCTCCAGCTCCTAGTATCAAGAAATGAGATCTGATTTGTGGCCATCAATTTTTGTTTATGCTCCCCTAAAGAAGTCTAATACCAAAGAAGTCAGTTCTGCTTATGCATCAAAACCCAGTACTTCTCACTACTTAGTGTGAAAGAGTTAGTTTTGCTTCATTTCATTCTATCTGGTTCCTGGTGGTGGTATTTTCTTCTTTTTATTTATCATTCAATAATATGTGTTAGGAGCAGCAGGGATTCTTCAAAGTAATCCCAAAGATCCTTCTTGGTTAGAAGTCCTTGGTTTAGGTTCTCAGAGACAAAAAAAAAAAAAAAAAAAAAAAAAAAAAAAAAAAAAAAAAAAAAAAAAAAAAAAAAAAAAAAAAAAAAAAGGTAGGGCTTAGGGAAACATAAATGCCCTACTGTTACTGACTCCAGCAGCAGAAGATAGTACATGGCCAAAAGAGACTGAAAACTCAAGCATGTTCAAGGAGGTACCGATGTCAAAGGAAGTTGAGCATCTACAGCTGTGTCCCATCTGTAGGAGTCCCAGATAAAAACGGTGTTCAGCATCAGACAGAAGGCCATAATGGAGTTTGAATATTCAATTCCAAAACCCAAATGCCAATGGGTTGGGGAAAGGAGAGGAATTTTCAGGATCTCACTTTGGTGGCCTTCAACTCACTTGAGAGAGCACTTTAGCACAGAAAGAAGTAGAGTTTAAGATAAAATAAGTACACTGGTATGACACCAAGGTGGCAGGGATGAGTGGGTACTTCATCTCCTTAGACAGATATTTAATATTCACTAATCCTTTCTATACCAGCCAAGGGACTGAATGTGAGTAGAACTGAGGTGGATCTCTGCCTACAAAATGTGACACCAAGTCTTTCTTTCTTTCTTTCTTCTTTCTTTCTTTCTTTCTTTCTTTCTTTCTTTCTTTCTCTTTCTTTCTTTCTTTCTTTCTTTCTTTCTTTCTTTCTTTCTTCCTTTCTCTTTCTTTCTTTCTTTCTTTCTTTCTTTCTTTCTTTCTTCTTTCTTTTCTTTCTTAATTACTTTTTCCAATGAAGCAATATAATGTAATTATATTCTGAAAATTAGATTTACCTCCCAGAGCCCCCCCAATTACCCACCCTTGTCCCTCCTCCCCTCCTTCCCAATACATCTCTATGATTGCCTTGGGTTGTATGTCACTATTCCTTTTCAGGGTTTAATACATGAGAGTTGACCGCCTTTCGCAATGGTTAGGGTTTAGCTCCAGCCTCCACAGATGAGTGAAGACATTCGACCCTTGGTTCTCTGGGTTATGCTGACTTCACTCAGCATGATTTCTTCCATAACCATCCATTTACCTTCAAAGGCTGAAATATCATTATTTCTACTTGTTGAGTATAACTCCATGGTATATATATGTACCACAGTTTTTGGATCCATTCATCTGGTGAGGGGCATCTGGGTTATTTTCATAATTTAGCTATTGTAAATTGAGCTGCTAAGAAGCATAAGGAGGGGGGAGGAGGGAGAAGAGGAAGAGGAGGAGGAAAGGGCAAGTAGGGGTGGGGCAGGGGAAGGAAGAGGAAAGAAGAAGATGAAGAAGTCTATTTAAATTGATTTGCCGCTCCTGTTCATAGCTGGTTAGCTACAGCGCAGTGCTCAGTTTGCTCCAATGGGAATGGGTCCAGGTCAGCACTGCATAATAAGGTTTGCTGTGAACTTGGCCTGAAAATAGCACCCCAGGGAAATGCCTGTAAATATCAGAAGTGGGTTTTCCTTGTTTTTAGGTACTAGAGGTTGAACTCAGGCTTGCTTTATCAGGTAAACTGAGCACATCTGCTGCTGTTCCTTAAAGATCTTAAATTTTATTATCTTATTCTTTGGATGCAAGATCTCACTAAGTTGCCAAGGCTGGCCTTGAACTTGGGATCCTTTTGCCTCAACCTCCTGAGTAGCTGGGATTACAAGAGTTTACCAGAGTGCAATACCATGCCTGACTCAAAGGTGGTTTATTATTATTATTTTTATTATTTTCCAAATGGCTTTTCTTAGCAAAGGAACTTCTAAAGATAATAAAGCAGAATTAAGCAAAAGAATTTAATTGCTATTTTGCAATAAGCTCTTGAGTGTATAAAGAATTGAAGTGCAAATTCTGAGTCAATAAAATAGAACTAATGTTTAGCTAAGACTTCAGTGTTCTTATTGTAGTTGAAAGTTTATAGGAGCTTGGGTATAAGCATTATTCATAAAAGGAATTAGTAATAAATATTCACAATTTGGTGGTGATTTTGAATAGTTAATTTATTGAATTGCTCACCCGTTTACTCAAAAAATTATTTTGGGGGCATCTACTCTGTGAGAGGCAGTACACTTGGTCCATATTCCACACCTTTATGAAAGTCACCTCTGAGCTTCTCATCTTCTGTATCCCTTATTGGTTGCATGTTAAACTGTACCTAACCATTTTAGCCTGCTCAATTATACTTGAGCTAACAACAGATTCTCAGAGAATTGTGAGAACAAGAGTATTCTGCCAGTGTCCAAAAAAACATTTAGGAAAGCTTAGTACTTTTGTAAGTAATGCTTCCTTTACAGAAATATGTACTACAAAACATCAGTTCAGGACAGATATGCTGGGAAATTTGAAAACTCTTCTTTGAATTTTAGTAGATATAGGATAACATCCAATCTGGATGCTACTTACAGAGCCTAATCTTCCTCACTGCAATCAATTTCTTTGATTCTCAATATTTGGTGACTTCTTCACATATTACTCTGTCTACTGTGTGTCATGGCCCACAAACTCAAATGCCTATGTGTTTAGAGAGGTACTAAATGGTGATGAAGCTATGTGCATGGCTATGAGAGGATGGGGAAGTGGGCATCTGAGCAGTGCACACACTGCGTAATGGAATGGCTGTCATTCACCCACACTGGATGTTCCCATGTGAGGGACCTGATCTACTATTGCTAGACCAGACTTCTAACTTGTAAATGATGACAGAATTTTGTAATGTTATATAATATTTCCATTTAAACAAATAGTGTAGTTGTTTTTAAACACCTTACCATAAGGGAATTTTTGTGTTCCAGGGTCTCCATTTTATGACCTCTCCTATATCCACTTTTACTTAATGGGTTTGACTATTTTAAAATGTAGCATCTATTTATGCTTATATTGTACAATCTACAATATTTTTTCATTTCATTATTATAGATGAAAAACTCAACTTTATAATCAAGTCTAAAAATAAGAAGACTGATTATACTTTAGTAATTTCTAGCTATTTCTTATACATGCAAAAAGAAGAACTAATATTATAATGCCATTTTCTTTCCATCAATCATCACACAGTTTCTAGGAGAATCACCTTTCAATATTTTAGCAAGTTTATCAGAGTTCTTTAACCAAATTAGGAAATATTCTGGGTGAAATGTTCCCTGAAAGTTCCTTTGGAGATAGGTAACAGCATATCAAATTATCAGTGAAAGAACTTATTGCATGAAAAGTAAGAGTAATCAAAAAGTTTGGATCTGATTCTCCTCTGTCCCAGAAATTATTTAAAACTCTAAACTCTGATTTCCCTACTATTTCCAATATTTGAATTCATGGTTGATTTCCTATCCCTGCAGACAGTGCCAGTATATAAGTATTGTTCAATATAAATCAGCATCTTATTTATTAATTATGTTGAATACATATCCTAATAAGGAAAATATTATCTAGAATACTTGCTTTGTAAAAAAGAGGCCCTTTAAGATCAATGAATCCAATAATAGTTTCCAATCAATCAAATGGGCTATTCAACGACTAGATAATCAATGTGATGACCTTATAATGAGCCATGGGGGAGAAACAAATCTAGTTATCAACTTAATTATCTAAATGGGGTGATGGAATAGATTCTATGTTCTCATCTAGTTTCCCTGTGAACAGATAAACAGGTTAAATATGCTTAAGATTCCCAGATAAAATAAGAGTCAGCACTAGATAAGAGGAAATAAAATGTCAAGCTCTGTCATTTGAAAATACCATTAAAACATGACCATTTATGAGCATGCTTCAGGCTCAAGCTGGTTTATAACAGAATATTGATGTGCTTGTGCTATTTTTCCTAGTTAATGCCTGTGATCAGACATTGGTTCTGGTTGGTGTATGGACATTGAATCTGGATCTGATTTTGTATCTAGACATTGGTTCTTGCTTTGTGTAATTAAATTAGTTCTGGTTTTCTTTTTGTTGTATGATTTTGTCTTATTTCATTAATGACTCTAATTTCCTCCTATTTTTACCCAGATGTGCTTGTGTGGTGAACAAAGTATCCAGCCCCACTCACATTTTTATTTCGCAATGTACCTCTCTGTGACTTCAGGATCACTATAAGCCTAGATAGGTATTCCCAGGAAGTGGGATCAGAACAGGAGGGACTGGAATGAGAAGTGGATACATAAGACACACCTGAGGGGGAGAAGGACAGATATCACCTAACTTTGTAAGTGGGTGCAGATGACTCCCCTCTCCAGAGGGAGACCATGGATTAGACAGCATAATACTAGCTGAGCTGGATGCTGAGGTCAATTAAAAAGAAATTTATTTGTACTAAAGGATGGATAAGTAATTTTGTCACTCCTCAACCAAGTTTGTTACTCCTACCTACTCAAGTTAGGTTGCAGATGAGATCTGATGGGGGTGAGAGAAATAATATATCCACAGAAATTTGAAAACTGAGTTCCTTTTATTGAAAACCGAGTATTATTCATATAATTCCATAAAAAGGGCACTCCACTCTAAGCTCTTTACCAGCTAGGTTCTATACCTACATACAAATAACCAACAAAAATTTAGTCTTAGCACGACACTATATGATGATGATACATAATTTTTAATTCTCACAGTGACCTTGTAAAACATGCATTTTAAATTGATGCTTATGGAAGTAAATTATTCAGTATATAAAATGACTAGTTTGATTATTTGAATTTATTGAAAATGGTGTTTATTTATTATATGTCAAAATTGGAAAATTTGAATTTTGTTCCATAAATCAGAAATTGAGTTTTTCTATATTTATATTAAAAACTTACAGATATTTATTTTGTATAAAAATTTAGTATATATTAAAAGTACACCATGGCATATGAAATAATAGTATGCAATTAAAATAAATATAATGTATAAATAGAAATAGATAAGAAATTTAAGAATTTTTTAGGAAAAATTGGAAGTTCCGTAACTAAACATAGAAGATGCTACTCATTTTGTATATTTTTAATAATTTTTAGGGATTAAAAACAGCAAAATTAAAGTGTGAATACTTCATTTCATTTATATGATAAATTCACATGTTTACATAAAAAGCATTGATGTATTTTCATGAAAATTTATTATGGTTTAGGCATATGTACCTATAAACAGTTATGTAGACCAACCATGCCAGTTAGGTGATTGTATGACCAGACTGTGGAGTTTATGTAGTTTGTGGTAATTAAATGATTGAAGGGCATTTGTGAAAGAGAATCATTCTGGAGCTCGTGTTCTTTGTTGTGAGAACATTGCCCACAAGGTATTTCTTCATATTTCTAAGCTGAGAAATCTGATCCCTAAATCTTTGGTTGTTTTATTACCTGAAACCTTCTCATCGTGAAATTCTTTCAAAGAATAAATTATTAATACCCTCAAAGACCAAGAGTTTTCAGACACCTCAGCTAAAGTTCAAGGAGCTTATTTTTGAAGATAGATGGGGGGAAAGGTGAAAGAAATCCTATACAGATTCATCACTTGGCTTTCACAGGACTTGAGAAATTTAATTGTGCATTATTTACCCCTTTCCCAGATAATGTGAATGGTGTCCGTGTAAAATATGAGCACACTTAAATGCTTTTCCACTGTCGTGTGTGTGCGTCGGTATTTGTAAATGTGTAATTGGGTTTAATTTGGAGTAAAGAGGCTCTGGGTAGCTTACATATGTCCTGGAATTATCACAGGAAAAATAATTCAACTCTAAGAAGAAACAGAGAATTATCTTAAGCTACCTTTTAGCAATGAAAGAATGTGCATTAATTTCTCTTCGAATCCTCAAATTTTTAGTAAATTTCCTGAAACAGTTATCAAACCCTACTTCTATTTAAAAATTAAACAAATAAATTAGTTGAAAGAGCAAAGACTAAATATTTTCAGAACTTTAAACTCTTGTTAGTGAAGGCAAGCATGAAGTGAACAGCAAGACATTATAAAAACATCTTTGACTTTCATTTTCTGTTATAATGATATGTTTTGGTTGCATAAAGGATACTTGGAATTTAAGAGAGAAATGACTAATTCTATGACTAAAATAGCAGTAACAGTGCCTTAATAATTGGAGAAAAAAATTAAAATAACCCTTGTAAATTTGTCCTTAATCATAAACCATGTGAAAATTATATACTTCATGTCAATTTATTTTTGGCAGATTCTTTTCTTTATGTCTCTATTGCTGACTGCAAACATCTAATCTGCATATAAAATCTAGGTAGCATGTCCTCTGAAAATAGAAGTACTTAGAATGCTGAATTAGCCTCTTGCTATGTATAGAGAAACTGCTCTAATAGATTCTGAGTTAAACTATATGTCTAGGCTAAGGTCCTGAATGGGCTAATGTCCATTAACAATCAACAAATTAGTAAATTGCCTTTATTGAAATTTCTTTTCTCAACCTAATGGTTTGTTTAACTGATGGCTGATGTGACCATTAGGAGCTATTAGCATGTTAAGAGGGTATTAAATAAAGCCAACAGTTGGCCTTAAAAACAAAAGGATAAACACAGCACAATTTATTATTTTGCTGGGGTAAGCAAACATGTCAATGCATTACCGCCTTCTAACAATGCTAGTCATCTGTTGAATAAATATTCTATTGGTTTAGAAACAAAAGAATCAGCAAATCTATGATATTCTCAACTTCCAATTGTTGAGGCTAATATTAGCCAAATTTTTGGACATCCAAAATTTTGTAACATGTTGGATTTTTTTCTATCAAATACTATTATTGTGGCTAAGGAAAATGCACATTTCAAGCAGATGTGGGGAAATCTGTCTTAAAATGAAGCTCCATTTAATACATATTTTAGTACAGGAGAATTACAAAGAAGTATTTTATATAAATTAATACTTAAAATCCTCATGTTGACTCAATTACTTTTGATACATATAGTTTCCTATTATTGCTTTTATAACTAGAAAAACAGATCCAAACCAATGCACACAGAGAAGTTACTAAGAAAACAATCTTTCCATTCGCTTGTCTTAGTCTATCATTTCTTTTCTTTTCTTTTTTTTTAAAGAGAAAAGGACACAGAGAGAGAGAGACAATTTTTATTGAGTTCTTCACATGGCTTTCGTTGCTCTGACAGTTGTGCACGTGGGTGCTGAGGTTTGAACCTGTGTACTCGCGCATGCAAGGCAAGCGCCATAACCACCGAGCCCCTATCTTTTTTTTTTTTTTTTTTAAGAGAGAGAGGGACTGTTAGAAAGAGAGAATCAATTTTATTTAGTTTTCCATGTGGCTTTCGTTGGCTCCAACACTTTGTTGTGTATGTGGTGCCGGGGGCTCTAACCTAATCCTTGCAGATGCCAGGCAAGGCCATAACTGCTGAGCCACCACTCCAGACCTTTAGTCTATCAGTGAAAGGCCCATATTTTTTGCAGTTGTTTGTTTCTGATAGTGTAACAAAAAATGGGGGAAAAAATTAAGCTGTATATTTCTCTTCGTCTGTGTTTCAGGGAAGGAATGAATGAAATGACATTTCCAACAGACTCTGAGTGCTTTAAGAATGTGACTCCACCGCCTCTATCTGAGCCTGAATTTTCATGACTTCAGCACCACAAGCACATTCTAGACACTAACATAGAGGGAAAACCCCTGCTTGAGAATCTTCCATACTAGAGGAGGATGGTATGTGGAAGACAATGAACCTAAGTAAAAAGACTGTCAGAAGCAGGTAAGTGCTAAAAAAGAGAGAACAAAATAGAGATATATAATAACAAGAGAAGAGAAATAGCATTTTAAATGGCTGCCTTTACTAGAGATTTGGTACCAAAGCAAACCTTTAAAAGAGATAAGGGGATTTGTTTTTCAGATATTAAAAGACCCAATACTTAAAGCAGAAAGAAGCACTGGTGTAAAGCATTTGAGGCAGGAACTTGCCTGGTGTGTCCAAGTCCTTGACAAAAACAGACAAAGGGAGGGAGGTTATATAATAGGAAATGAGGTCAGAGAGGAAAAAGCAGTGAGAGTCCATTGCAAGAAATGTGACTTTTACTCTAAATGTGATCTCACTTGTGTTTTAAGAAGCCCACTCAGACTGCTATTTTAAGGGTAGACTGTAAGAAGTCAAGGCCCATTAAAGGGGCCTGGTTAGGAGTGAATGACAGTGACCTCAGAGAGAGAAAACAGTGGCCTGGATATGGAGGAGGGTTTTACCAGGACAGAAGAAGTGAGAAACAGTCTGACTCTAGATATATTTTAGAGGTAAACCAGTAAGATTTGGATTTGATAAGGGATGGGGGATATAAAAGGAGAGAAATCAAGGATAGCTCTAAGGGTTTTGGGCCTAGGTGACTAGCAAGATGAATTGATATCAACTGAATTAGGAAAAGGCTGTGGGGTGCTGAGTTCAGCATTGTTACAAGGTTGCCAGATTTAGAAAACATAAATACAGATTAAATCTATATTCAATCTTTTGGTTTTTAATGTCTCTTGTAAATAGCAAAGAAGATGCTACAAAGGTATTTGAATTTCTGAGTCTGGAGTTTGGGGCACTGCTGTGATCGTACTGGAAATTGTGTGACTCTGCATTTACATGGAATTTAACACGTTGAGGCTGGTTGAAACAACAAAAGATGTAGAGTAGATAGGGAATGTCAGCTCTGTCCCCTTCTTATAATGAAGTTTGGGGAATCTCAATTTTTGTAAAGATGGAGAAAAAGAAGGGAGATAGCACAGAAGACTGAAAAAGATAAACAAATGCAGAAGGAGAAAAACCCAGAGAGAGTAGTGTGCTAGCAACAAAAGGAAGACGGGATTTCAAGGGTGAGGAGTGATCCATTGTGATTTATGTTGATAGGAATAGTCCAATACAGAGGAAAATACCAAATGTGGTAGAGAAAGAGGCGAACGGCTGAAGCAATATCCTCGATCAGATGGGGAGTGACCGGCTTTACTAGACACATGGAAATGGAGCTCAGTATCCAAAATAACAGGCAAGAAGTCAGAAAATTTGGTGACAAAACCTGGTGGGTTGGCATGAGGCAGTGGAGTCTTTTGAAGTTCTCTTTTGATCGTTTCAGTTTTCTCAGTGAAATAGCAAACGACATCATAATTGCAGTTCAGGTAAGGAAATATAAGGGATTTGAAGAGAAAGGAGACTGCGTAAGACACAGGCTTAGGTCATGACTTCAGCTGGACTGGCCAAAAATATTGTGCTTAGTGGACTGAATTAAAGGTCCTACTAATTTGTGGGCGTGAATTGAAACTGAAACTACTGAGCATGGTTTTGCGTCGGTTGAGGGCATACACACTGAAGCAGGCCATGGAAACCTTTATAGTGAAAATTAAAGATAGGATTTTCGAAAGTGAGTATTACCTATCATGTCTTACACAATTTTAGTGAAAGATTTTAAAATGTAATAGACAATCTACCATTTGCAAGCATTAAACTATAAGACTCCTCAGAAAATGTCTTTTAATTGGAATGAAGAAAGCTATTGAAGACTAAACCTCAAACAAAGGAGCACTTTGTATAGTTTGGTGTACTAGAAATTATTAAGGACTTTTGAAAATAGTTTCCAGGCCCCACAAGGAAGCAATAGCATTTTTTAAAAACAGGGCTAAAAAATTCACTCTAGTGAATTCCCCTCTTCTTCTATGTGGCCTAAAGTGTGGCCCTTTAGATAGACCTTGGTTTTCTTACTTTAAACCTCAATGGTGATTGCAAAATTGTATAATAATTCTATTCTAAGCATTTTATATACTTGGTGAGGTAAGCCATTAAGGATAGAGTTCTTACTATGTTCTTCTACTGAATATTTTGTTTCCTCCAACAAACCCAAGCTCTGAAAAATGCACATAGCCTACCTTCCTAGGTACCAAAGTGGCCATGTGATACTGTCACTCCCTGTTTCCAAAACCAAGCAGAACACTCTGCCCTGTGACCATGAAGCCCTTCAAGCTACATTTTCTCTGCTGCGGTGAACTTTTCCCCGGTAGCCTCCTCTAAGGAATGTAATAAAGGTTATTTCAAATGTGTTTCATTGGGAAAAGAAAAAAAAATCTCTTTCTTCTTGGACTCTCAGCTAAAATTTTAACTTTCTTTCTCTTTTTTTTTTGTGGTGCTATAGCATTTTTAATATAATCATTAAATATTTCCTCAATACTAAATGCTGAAAGGAATTTTAAAAGTAAAATGTCTCAACAGGTTTATGTCCAAAATAGCTCAGTCCAGTGGCTCTTAAATGGTAGTCCATTAACCCCACTGACTGCTTGTGATATTTTCGCCAATCTATGATAAAATGAGAAAAACAAGGACATTGAAAGATTGCCAACTGTCCTTTCTTGGGAAGCACTGTGATTCTTTTTAAAATTTTACATTCTACTTAATTTTCAAAAGAACTCTAGACAACTCCATGTCCTCTAATTTATTTTAAAAATTTAACTGGCCCACCAAGTGCAAAAGACTGTGAATGAAATATTTAGTCCACCTATGATGTCTGAAAAACATACATGCAGGGACGTAGAAATACACGGAACAGGCAAAGAAAGCAGCAGTTACGTTTTCTTCATACTCTGATAAAAATCCATTTATCCATTTATGCCCATAACTAGGAAAATTTGGCCCAGAGTTTCTAAATACATTGATTTATTGTGTTTTTCAAATTATATTACATATTTATATGCAATATAAAATTAGTCTTCTGTGATTGACCTTTAAAAATCGTCTGTTTTCTCTCCATGGAAATCAGATGTTTACTTTTGAGACTGTGTGTTGACTTTCATATTGTAGACTGATACTTAAAAGGGCAAAATGTCATGGGCAGATTCCGTGCAGGAGCCCATTTCCTCTTGTATTTTAAAATTCCTTCTGATGGGCTGGAATAGTGGCTCAGGGGTTAGAGCCCTTGCCTGACACGAGGGAGAACCCGAGTTTAAACTGCAGCACCACATATACAATGGGGTGTCTGAAAAACCAGAACCAGATGAAAAATAAATGAAAACTGATGAAAGAGGAATAAATAAAAGGTCCTTCTCAGACATTTTTTTCCATTTGGTGTTTAGATGCCTATGTAGTCATCTAGAAAGAAGAGTTATGAACTATTTTTGTAGTAAATCTCTGTGATCGTAGAATTAGCTTATATGAATGTTAAGTCATTAAGATTTTTTAGAATGGACCTTATTTAAACCAGGGCCAGAATGCAAAGCAAACATGAATGAAGTCTTATATCTAGAAGGCCCAGATGTTTGAGCTATGCTTTTGGTACAGCAGTGTAAAGTAGCAAAACAACTTGGGGAAAAAAAGTGACATACTGCTGTTCAAAAGTTTTAGTGTGTTTTAAAAATATGTGATAACAAAAGTCAATTTTTCATAACTAATGGAAAATAGTTTTTAATATTGAAATTAAGATTACACTGGGACCAGAGCAGTGACTCAATGGTTGGAGTGCTTGCATGGCATGTGCAAGGACCTGGGTTCAAACCCCAGCGCCACATACATAACTAAGTGTAGGAGAAACAAAGGCCAGGTGAAAAAATAAAGTTGATACTTTCTTTCCTCTCTCCTGCTTTCTCTTGAAAAAAATAAAATTACATTATACTTTTTCTGTTTAAAATAGTTTACAATGAGATTATTTCAGCACAGACGGCAAACAAACAAAAAATTTGTTTTGATCCCAAATGTCTAACTACATAGTACTATTTAGAAAACTCTGGTAAACATAACTGTATGGTGCTCAGAGACATAGGTATAGGGGAAAAAATAACTCAAGGGTGAATGTACAGACTGTGGAACCACACTGTGTGAACTTGTCAACTGTGTATCCTTTAATTGTTGTGTAAAAGTGGGCCAGTCACTGAGCTTCTCTGTCTCAGTTTGATTTATTTATTTATTTATTTATTTATTTTTAAAACAGAGGGATGAGAGAATCAATTTTATTTAGTGGTTCATGTGGCTTTCATTACTCTGATACTTCATTGTGTACGTGGTGCTGGGGTTTGAACTTGCATCCTCACGCCTGCCAGGCAATCACCATAGCAGCTGAGTTAATAATGCTATATACATCATAGCCATAGTAGTGTGAACATGAACTTAATCAATATTGAAGTGTTTAGAATGGGAACTGGCCCACTGTGTGTCAGTTGCCACTTTGAAATAAAAATTTTAGTTTATGCAAAACATTAAAAAGTGCATAGTAGGGACTGGAGCTGTGGTTCAGCAGTTATGGCTGTGGTTCAGCAGTTACGGCTTTTGACTGCATGTGCGAGTACACGAGTTCAAACCTCAGCACCACGTACGCAATGAAGCTTCAGAGCAATGAAAGCCACATGAAAAGCTAAGTAAAACTGATTGTCTCTCTCTCTCTCTCTCACTGTCCCTTTCTCTTAAAAAAAAAAAAGGTGCATAGTATATAATATATGCTGTTAGGAGATAAGAACAGGGTAAGAGATTAGATATGTTGTGTGATTAAGTCTACTTTTCAGATATGATTAAAACAACCAGGACAGAAAATATCTGCAAGAAAAGCTATCAGTTAATATGCATTTATATTTTGACCTAAATTAGTGTTTTCTTTTTGCAATAGATTTAAAATTAAAAATCTCAAACTATTTGCACATAGTGAAAAATCCCCCCACCTTTCCATTTAGAAGTGGATTCTGTGATAACAAGGGAGACATTCAGTCTTGCAGAGGGTAGTCTGAGCCTGGTCAGGGCAAGGCTTTCTCAATGATGCACTGCGTACAGGAAGTTCAATTTCAGTATATCATGCACTACTCTGGCCTCTGCATGATGATCAAAACTGCAAATTCTAAACTGGTAAAAAACCAAAGATCAAACACTTTCCATGATCTGCTTCTGCAAGTTTTGCCTATTTCTTCCCAATTCCTATTATTATCACAACGAACCCCCATTGAATACAGCTGCTTGACAATTCCAAAAGAAACTTTATAATTCATTTTAAATCATCTCTATGGATCAGAAATATAGAAATACACAATCACTTTTTTCATTAAAGTCCTAATATCTAGAGGGCTGGACAATTTGAGTTTCACCCCTGAATTCACAGTTGCTTTTGTAAGTTGTTTCAATTCATTGAAGAATATAAACCCAGGTTTACTTCTGCTTATCATCACAGCACAGAACCACTTGTTGCTTGCATAGTAACTTGGCAAATATATTGAGACAAATGAATGGGTATTTTCACATAACCAAATGACTTATTATCCAGGAAAATATCTATAGCTAGAATTGGGACAATTTGGGGAAAAGAGTACAAAAATGTTACGTTTTCTGTATTTTTTTCTAATTTCATTTTGTGTGTACATTATGAAGAAGTACAATAAAAATAAATTTTCCAATATATAGGCAATAAGTTATTTTCTTTATGAAACAATATGTAGTATATGTAAAAGTGCACAGTGGCCACACATGGTGTGTAGGGTAATGTGTAATCTCACATCAAGAGACTGATTATGGCCCCACCATCCTAAAGCAGTTTCCTCATGCTTCCATAACTTAGTCCTAAAGGGATGAAAACCTAATTGGTTATATAAGAATATCTGTCAATTGGCAATAAAAAATTTATAGGGGATATTTGTCCATGCATACGTGTATGAAAAGGTTGTTATGGTATGGATATCTTTCATACTTACCCTCAACATATTAGCTTTGTTTGTTCATTTAAACAAAAAATATCCCTGATTATTAGTATGATGATTATTAGCTAGCAAATATTCAGTAGTTACATTTTATATTCATTTAGCAGTCACAATGCTACAGTTAAACTCATAATTAGTAAATTATAGCCTTCAGAAGCTACTGTATTCAGCCTTTTCCAAAGCTCTTCTACAGTATATGTAATATTCAGTGAAACAGATATTTTTAATCACCTGCGATATTTTTGAAATTCCTTTTGTACAAAATCATGCAAAAATAGATCAGGAGAACCAAAATGTTTATGTAGAAATGAAATCAAGGGTAGTCTGTAATGGGGAGAGGAAAGCATGGTGAGTAGTGAGGCTGGGAAAAAAAGATTGAATAACAAGAGATGACAGATAGCTGAGGGTGTAACTTGGTAATACAGCACATACTTAGCATTCACAAGGCTCTGGATTCTGTCTCTGGTTTGTGTGTGTCTGTGTGCATGCACACACACACTCAGAGCTACTATGATTTCAGTAATGCTCTTAAGTCCATTTGTCTTTATTGGTTACACAAGAATATATATCCAGTTGAAATATAGTACATGCATATTTGTAAGATATATTATGCATTCAGACTTAAGATTATGAGTATACAGATTCTTTGTAATAGCCACATGACCTCAGAGAGGTTCAAAGTCATTGTCTGTAAATTACTCATATACTTTGGGATTAAGATGTGTATAGAAAAAAACTATCTGTTCATGCATGGAAATTAATGGGTATATTTGAAAAAACTTGTTCTGACATTTTTTGAAAGCCAAGATACAAGTATTTCAAATTTATGTTTAACTGAGTCTACAGGTAAGCAAAACAAATAAATTCTTCTGAAGTGAAAAATAGACATAAAAATTTTATCTAGATTGTGAAGGGTCTAGGTGCTTATATAAGAAGATTGGAATCAATGAATGATTTTGGGCAACAGAGCATCAGGCAAATTTAGGCTTGCCAAGCATCTCTATAAACAATAAAATTCTGGGAGAATATTAATAGACCATCTTGATACTATGAGGCTTTTATAGTGATTCAAGCAAGAAATAAGAAAGGGCCAGATATAAAGGCAGTGGTAGAGAGGAGGAAAGGATAAATTCAAAACTTAGCTTTGACAATTTCTTTGTTTTAAGAGGGAGAGAAAGAGAGAGTTGTTTTGATTTATTTTTTCATCTGTTTCTTGTTTTTCCAACACTTAGTCGTGTACACGGTTTTGGGGTCCTTGTGCAAGCCAGGCAAGCACTGTAATGCTGAGGCATGTCTCCATCTCCCAGCCTTCACAATTTCTTTCCTTCACTTCATTCTCTCCAGTGTTTTTCTTGCTTCATTTCAATCAAGGGGTTTTATTAGCAAATGATATTTCATTGAAAGTTTGAACAAAAAAAATCTGATATTTGAGGGAGTAAAAGAAATGAGGAGAGAAGATACAGTTTTCCAACAGCAGCGACAACTTGATGGAAAAACTCTCCCATCCATATTTAAGAGTCTGACCCTTAACCAGTGTTTTTATTATATTGATTTACTTATTTTTTCCCCACTGAATATTGAACCCAGGGTCTTACACACTAAACTACATTTCCCGAAATATTTATTTTTGAGAATGGGCTTTGCTGTGTTGCTCAGGCTGGCCTTGATCTTCCTGCTTTCGCCTCCCAACTAGCAGGGATTATAGACATGTGCCATCATGCCAACTCAGTTGATAAGTTTCTAAGTAATAATAGAGACTCTAAAGAGGAGGACATGACATGCTTGGGAAATGTCACCGAATACATCAATGCATGCCACCTGCACCTATTGCAGGGTGACGCAGTCTTGTTCATGAGACTCCTCTTCTGGACTTACAGTAAGTTTTAAATCTTGTATTTTTCCTGACCTTCCCATTGAAAAGACATTGCCAAATGGTACAGGACTAGGAATTTAGCAAAGATAAAGTTCTGCATCTTTACTGTGTTTAATCCCCTTTGGACAATCAGGCTATTAAACCTATTGACTCAACCTCTCTGTTTTTACATTATATGAAGAAAGTAAGTTAGGCAGACCAGGCTTCTTTTTGGATTTTTTTTTTAGTTCCTGATGATCTTTTAGATATTTGCACATTGATTTTTAAAAGACATTTAATATAATCTATACACAATTATACAGTTCACAGAGTTGTTCTTCTTTACTTAGAAATAATTGTATACTTTCAAGGAGAGCATCTTGCTAATATGAGGATAATTGAAATTTCCATTTCCCCTCTTTGCTTGTTGTTTCTCCATCCTTTATTTCCTAGCTTAAGTCATTTGTTTTTTGTTTTGCACTGGCGGATGCTCTAGTCTACCCAGGAGACTGTAGAGTATGTTGCAGTCAAGCACACAGATCTGTTGCTGGTTTCCTTTAAAGGACCTAAAGCAGGATGGTATCAGCTGGCTGACAGATAAATTGGAATAAAGCCCCCTTCTCATGTTTTCCAGTGATAACCTGGGAAAACATCTGCCTGTGAAGTGAGAATTAGTGACACTCCTCTCGGATTCTAGTTACCTTCTTCAGGTTACTTCTCCCTGCTCAAGGCCCCAGTGAATTTATCCCCTTGATATAAAGATTTTCCATTTGTACATACATGTAATTAGAAGTGAATTGGCTATGTATATATAGCATTGATTCTCTTTTAAGGTCTGGAATCTGACATTTAAAAATCAGTATGGGCTGTTAAAAGACATTGGTTTAAACTTTTTAAAAACACCATTGTAGGAAATATTATAAGGGGACACAGTTAATTAAAATGATCTCCATAAATCAATAATTTTAAGTCACATTTATAGTTATTTGTATTCAAATCTCTTTGTTTACCTTTTTCATTTAACCCATTAATTCCCACGTTTCAATTTTGTAAATATTTCAATGAAATTACACAGGACATTAAAATAGTTTGGAATCATAATCTAGAACTTATATGTTAATATTATTATATTATAATATAACAATTTCTTATTATGCAATTATATACTATATAATTATCTTATGTATTGTATTCTATGTTTAGCTGTATATGTATGTTCCATATCTGGAATGGTGGGACAGAATGGGTTAATGAAGTTTAAATATGCTGAGCTGAAACCTGAGGGTAATATATCAAAATAAAGAGAATTGTATGAGAAAACTTCCTCAAAAATAGAGAGAAATATGTGTACCATATATATATTTATAATATGACACATGCAGAATATATTTATGTTTATAATACATATATAATATTTCTAATATTTACCCATTTATAGAAGCAAAGGAACACTCATACAAATGATTACCTTGGTCCATGGTCAAGGGTACCAGATAAGTTTTAACCAGAATCACCTTAGACCTGCACAAGGGCAGTCCCTACTTGGGCCCTTGTGTTTCAGTGAGCCCTACATATCACAAACATAGAATTTCATTGATTATAAAACAGGAAGACTGTCACCTATGAGCTGGCACTCCTGACTCATAACACTTAGTTGTCTGATTGTGACTAATAGCATTTAGATCTTAGGGCAGTAGGTGTTTTTCCTACATCTTTCCCCCTTAACATTGAAATGAAAGGTAACTACCTACTAATGACAAAATGTACTTAAAATGATTTTCTAGTGATGCTTCTTAGCTTCCATGTGAACAGGTCCAGAATGGACTACTTACTAGAAGAATATCAGTCAATTAGAAGTGGATCATCCTAGTTTCTGCCATCCTCAGGCTGCCACCCCTTAGTTGCCCAGTTGGTGACCCCAGATGCATGAGTGAGCTAAGACCAACAAGGACAGCTCAGCTGATCACAGAATGAATTGCTAATGTTAAGAATTGTGAACTAGGGCTAGAGAGGTAGCTCAGCTGTAGATCACTTGCCTGGCATGTGTGAGGACCCGGGTTCAATCCCCAGCACCACATACACAAATAAGTGGAGGAAAAATAAAAACCAGATAAAAAATAAATAAAAACTAAACATAGATTATTTCTTAATTACTATGTTTTAGGATGATTTTGCACAACGAACATTTTACATTTTACTCAGCAAACATTGATAAAGTGGTATACAGATACACAATTGGTTTTTGTGAATTGAACTTTCATATCATAATCACTGTGACATCATAATTTGTCTGTGGATTCTTTTGATTTACTATAATAAAAATGTTAAATATGAATAATGAAAATTGAACTATAATAAAAAGTCACATATAAATAAGGATAATTTTACTTCTTTTCAATTCTTGTATCTCATTTTTTTTTTTATTTTTGTTGCAGTGGTTCAAATCTCTTTTGTAATATCAAATAAAAATGGTGATCCTTGTCCCACCCCTACTTGCAGGAGCATTTTCTGGTATGGGGCTTAAAACCACCTTTTGAATTTGACAAGTTTCTTGAGGGAGGAAACCATCTCTGTGCTAGAAGCTCCTTGAGAGTATCTCTATCTCTTTTCTTTCTCTGCAGAGCCCAAAGACCATCAAAAACTTTGCCAGTTTTTCTGTCCCCCAGCGAGACTCTCTGTCTAAACCAAACTTGTACTGAGTGCTTTGACTGCATCAAATAGCAAGTTCTCCCAGGGAAAAGTGGCTGAAACCAGTCATCTACCTCTCCAGGGTGCCTCCCTCTCCAGTGTTTTAGTTTCTCTAGTCCTCTTTTTTTTCCCCATGACTTTGCAGACCTTTTAACAGAGGCTCTTTCTATTTTATCTGACTTTTTCTTTTTCCTTAATTAGAGCTATGGTTTGGTATAAAATATATCATACAACTCAGAGCTTAACTGAATTAGCCTGATATTTGTAAAAGTTGCACATGAAAGCTAAGGAACATTTTACTTTATTGAAAAATTCATATTGCAATTAAATTGGCACATATGCAAGTCTTAGATAAATAATTAGGTCTCTACAATTGGCATTTGAGTTTACATTATAGTAGAAATCTTGTTCTTTTAGAAATAGCAAAAAATCATATTAATAACTGACTTTTGTGACAAAATTATAATAGTTTGCAATATTTTCAGCATAAAGGTAATGTTTTGCATGTCCCTAGTATAATATTTGAAAGTCATATATAAAATTCATGGTTTATTTCTGAAGCTTACTATTGCTTTAATGTAATTTGCTAGGCAGATCTCCATTTGTAGTCTTGCTCCAGGCCATGCAAATGATGAGTTCAGAACTAATAAATTAGCATTAGAGATATTTTGAAAATATTTCCCTATTTGCCCATACAGACTTGTAGGATTAGTTTTTACACTTAAAACAGAACAAAATCTTTGTGCTTTTTCTACACTTATTTAATTTTTATCCTCTTGTGTCCGTTGAGGTTCAATCATGGGAGCAAAGTCGCTATGAGTGTTATGGAATAAGGAAGTTGTTATGCACCATAAGCCTCACGCCATCGTCAGAGAAGCTGGGAAGTAGAGCTTGAAAAATAATCAGAAAGAAGTCATTAATTGAACTCTGTCATTGACAAATGGTCTGGAGTTTGTAGGAAGTGAGTTGTGTTTGGCTGTTGGAGTAGAACTGATGCAGAAGATCATGAAAGTGGTTACCCCTTGTGACTATTCTCTCTCTTTAGCTCACAGTAAAAGTTTTGTTGGCCTAGAGTTACTAATACTTAGGGCAACAGCCAGGGAGGAGAGATGCGCCTGAAGCATCAAAGTGAGGGCAGATTGCAGTCTACCAAACGGATACAAGCCCGTGTCATCATACAGCACAGTGGCTAATTCTTCATTTCTGTCTCCCATATCACATCTGATTTAATCTTTTTATCTTGTGACCAACCTCAAATTATCCACAGAAAGAAATTCCAGGTTATGGAGTTTAAGCTTAGCTAAGACTGCCATATAGTATATGAACATATGCAGTGGATTAAAGAATTACAGACAGGAACAGTAAGATGTAGAAAATTGTTTGATTTTCCCCAAGAACACCAAGCAAAGGGTAAGTTTTCCTGGACTTTCATAGATCAGTGTGCTCAGCATTTAGCCTGCTGATGTGCACCTCTCTTATTTTACTCTGTGGTTTTCCTTTGCATTTAGGGCTACATGTGAATAGAGAAGGATGCTCGTCGGGCAGAAACGTATGAGCTGTCACAAAAATTATACAGCAAGTGTTGCTGAGGAGCTGGAGCAGCCAACTTAAACTGAGGATAACCATTCTCCAAGGAAGTGGCATTGGCCACCACTGACATTATTAACCGTATCAAGCATTTCCTGAGCTCGTTGGGACAACTGCATAAAGGACAGAAGACTTCACCATCAGGATCATCTCTTGATATTTAATGTGCAATTAATGCTCTGTTCCCTCCTCATCAAGTGCCTCTGCATTGTTGAAAATGTCAGGAGGATGCCGTCCAGGGTTTACTATTTTACATAGCGGAAATTAGCATTTTATGTCTTGTGTCTTGGATCTGCCAAGTGCTTCCCTAGCAGTGCTAGCTCAGCTGCTGTCCTCAGCTGAAGAATCCTCATGGCATTTGCTGTTGTCTTCTGTAAGAAGGTAATACTAAACAGGAACTGATCTCTACCTTGTTCTGTTCTGTAATATTCCTGCACAAGCCCAACACTTGTGCACTCGTATGATTTCTAGACCAGAATGTCTTTAGCTGGCAGGCAAGTCACAGTCTTGGGAGATGGGACACTCATGGTGAAGTCCAATCTGGGATCATGGGTACATCAAAGAATGATGGGGTATGGAGGACAAACACATATTTTAGCACCAAGTGATAGATGAAATGCCTGTATAGCAAGAAACTATAGACATGTCTCAAGTACACATGTAGATTAGAATTTTCTTAAGTTCCAATGGAAACAGAATTTTGAATGTTTTCTTCGTTGTATGTCACTGTGCCTCTTTAGATATGTGAGGTATATTTATCTTGTTTATAAAGAGCTTCATTTACAAAACTCCTTCCTGTAAAATTATATTTACTTAGTATCATAGCACTGTAAGTTCATTATGAACGTTCTCATTTTCAAATAGGAGAAATAGAGGCTCAGAGGATCAGTGAGTAGTCCACAGTCATCCAGAATGTGAGGACAAAAGGCAGGACCCTCTTCAGGGCTTTGCTATGATATGAGTTCAACCTTACACTCAGCACAACACTGGCGAACAATGTGCTATTCAGTAGCAATATTTTATGTCAAAAATATCCAAGTTGTTCATGTAAGCTGAACTCATATCCAAGTCTCTATCATCTCACAGGACCTTCACTTTTTGGTACCTGATGGCTTAACCCTTCTTTCCTTGATCTAAACTGAATGGGTAGCCTGCCCTCCCTGTCCCTGCAATCAATGCTAAATTCCCAGCAACCCCATTTCTACAATCACCGAACTTCATTAGATCAATAAATATCCCAATTATGAAATGAAGTATATATTATCAATTCTCTTCTGGGATTGCTGTATTTCTACTGAATTTCCTTTTTTGCTATAAAATGCTACTCTTTAGTAATAATTCTTGACCATGAAGTTCAATGTGTCTGATATTAATAAAAAATTTTCATCTTTTAATTTCAATCTTTCTGTGTTCTTAGGATTTAGATTTCATTTCATGTAAACAGTGAATATTTTGGATTTTATTTATACAGTCCAAAAATCTTTAACTTTCAATTGGAGTCTTTAGTTGGTTTATTTCTTGTACCTTGACTTATATCTATCATCTGATTATTTGAATTTTATTTATTTTTGTTTTATTTATATCTTCTCCTTATTCTCCTCTTCTTCTTTTTTCTTTTAAATTAACCATAAATTTTAATATGCTATTTTTCTTTAGTAATTTTAAATTAATTTTGAGTATATTTACTGTTTATTTTAAAAATATTTACCTACTTATGTCCTCTTCCTATTACTTTTCATTTCTGAAATTTTGTGCTTTTACCTATAAAAATTTTCCCTCTGCTTAAAAATAAGTGACCTTTAATAATTCTAGCAAGGTAGCTTTTGTTTTATGAAAACATCTTTTTTTTTCTTTTTTTTTTTTAAAGAAAGAGGGACAGTGTGTGTGAGAGAGAAAGACAGAATCAACTTTATTGAGTTTTTCATGTGGCTTTTGTTGCTAAGACACTTTGTTGTGCACTTAGTGCTGGGGTTAGAACCTGGGTACCATGCATGCCAGGCAAGCAGCGTAACCATGAAGCCACTGCTCCAGCGTCAAAAGGAACTTTTTCTGCCTGTATTTTTAAAGGATACTTCCAAAGTGTAGAATTCTGTTAGCAGTTTAATTTTTTTCAGAATGTCTTTCACTCCCTCTCATTTAACGATCTCTGCTGTCAAGTCAGTTGTCTTTTTGTGCTCTTGCTCTTTTCAAAATAATGCTTTATTTCCCCCCTGTTATTTTACAATTTTTTGGTATTTTTTTTAGCTAGCATTTATTTATACTATACCCATATGTGTTTTATTTGTACTTTTCTGTCTTGGGGTATGTAGGACCTTTTGAAAGTGTGGATTGAAGTTTTTCCCAGTTTTTGAAAATTCTCACCAATTATCTTTTCAAATAATTCTCTGTCTGGTTTGTTCTCTCTTCTACTTCTAGAACTCCATTTATATATACTTGTCCTGTTAATTACAACCCACTTGTCTCTTTCTTTCTGTTTTATCTTTCCTGTTTGATTCAATTATATATTTTTCTACTGAGGCTCCTCTGTTGTGTATGGAGTGCCATATATTCTCCACAGTGGATTTGTTTTAGATATTATATTATCAGTTACAGAATACACATTTTATTCATTATACACAGTCCCATTATTTATGTAAATTTATATGCTTTTTATTCATTTTGTTGTTTTTCATAAGATATGGATTATTGTAATTTTAAAATTTCTTTATACTAAATCCTATATTGGATCATTTGTGTGACTTCTTCTAATACATATTTGTACATATATAATAATATATATTATGTGTATTATATATATATTTCTGTTTTTAGTCACTTTAGTCGTTTTCCTGGTGCTTCACCTTTCTATTACGTTTTTAATTGTGTGCCTAGCATAATGTGAAAGATGGTATCTTCTAGCAGTAAAGTCCTCCTTCTACCTCCCCATTCCCTCCCCACATCAGGTAGACAGAAGGGAATGATAACTTCAATTAAATCAGATGCAGAGTTGATTCAGGACCAGGGCACTTAGAAAAAGATATTGTAGATGGGTGGTTGGTGAACACCTCTAATCCCAGTAGCTTGGGAAGCTGAGGCAGGAGGATTGGAAGTTCAAATCCAGCTTCAGTAATTTATCAAGGCCCTAAGCAGCTTAGAAAGACTGTCCTAAAAAAGGCAGGGGTGGTGGTGCTGGTTCCCCTGGGTTCAATCCTTAGAAGTGAAAGTAAATAAATAACTATAAAAAGACAATCCATCTCTTGTTTGACTCTGTTTAATTTGCAAAGCTTAGATAGTGGAGAACATCAGGTCTCTGTCTTCTGTGCTGTGACAGTTTTACCTGTGGTTCAGCCCTTTGAAGGCAGAATAATAATTCATGCAGCGTGTATTGCATCCATAGCTCTCTAATTTTTTTAAAAAATATGATTTCATAACTTTGCAGATTTTTTTCTAGATGTTTCAGCAAGAGCATTGAGCTGCCGTGGCTGAGTAACCAAGAAGTAGAAGTACCTCTGCTTCTCTCCTAAGATTCATTTTAGCATCAAATCATCCAGAGGGGCTTCTCTGATTTCTTGCAATGAATGAAGTTAACCGTTTTTGTTGTTGTTGTTGTTGTTTGTTTGTTTCTTCACTGCAGCCTATGAATTTTTTTAAAAAATGACACTTATCATAGGTTTGATTATATATGTTTCTATTGTCCAAAATTACTTTCAGGGTTGGAGATGCAGTTCAGCAGTCAACTACTTGCCAAACACAGTGTGAGGCTGTGAGTTTGTTTTCTAGAACTGGAGGGGAAAAGACACCAAAAACTACAACATTACAACAAATAAATTGTTTTCCAGGCACAAAAACCCTGCCTGAGTATAACCTATTTTTCATATCACTGTAGAATCTTTGCTTGAAGGAAGAAGCTTTAGCAGTCACTCCTTTTTATAAACTGAGAGGTCTTTGCCTTTAGGACATAATTTGAAAAGCACCGGAGCCCTGTAGCCTGGGGAATAGTTCCCTCTACATCCTCTGCATCCTCTCTGGAAAATTCCATTCCTTTTGTGTTAAGTCATGGTCTGTAGGAGGCCTCCTGGTAAGGTCAAGATGGAGCTCACATTTCCTAAGGGCTCCCTATGTACCTGACCAGCGTATTAACACATCACATTCTCAAAACTATTGTGAGAAGCGGATCCTGCTGTTGCTACATTTTATCAAGTTTATAGAAAAAAAACAAGGGTGGGATAGTTTTGCCTGAAGTCACATGATTTTCTATAACAGTGCAGCACTGTGAAGCCAGCTAAGCCATCTAAACCAGTGAAACCAGTAAAATTATTTGGCAAAAATGGAGAAGCCAACCTGGCCAGTTAAAAGGGTTCCCAAGTAAGGAAAATCAGTGATGAGATAGAGGGGCAAAGTGCTTCTGATCAGAAGTAACGACGAAGGTTGGGGTGGAGCCAAGAGGATGGCAAAGCAACCTTGCAGTGTTTTCCCTGGTAAGCATGAATAAAAGAATAGAATCTGAAGATCAGACTGGAGGAAGTGGTGGTGTGTTTACTGAGCATAATAGCCACCTTCCCTGCTTGAAAATGCAGATTCCTCCCAGGGCTCCCTGAGTTTTGGCTCACCTGTACATCTGGAAGATGCTCAGAACTTTTCAATCTTTTAGAAAAGAAAAGCAAGGAGAACATAATATTAGTGTAAGATAACAGATCATTTTTATATTTTCAAACTTTTTCACAACTTTAACCAGTTACACACCTTTAAATGATAAATTGACCACTTAAGGAAATGGATACTGTTTTTTTATCAGCTTTGCCATAATCAGCTTTTCTGCTCCACTTACATGAGTGCTAAGACCAAACCTTAAAAAAAAAATGAAAAAACCTTGTACTGCCTAATTACACATACAATACCACAATTTTTTTCTGCATACTTACCACTGAAAATACAATGAAAATTTTATAACTTTTTATATGAATTTCAAAATATGTATTTTAAAATATGCATTTCTTTAAAAGTTTCTTTTTCCTTAAGAAATTAAATTACACACACGCACCATACAGAGGTGCTCCTTGACAATGATGGGATTAAGTCCCAGTGAACCCCATTTTAAGGTGAAAATATTTTGTGTCAAAAATGCATTTAATCCACTCAACCAATAGAACATTATAGCTTAACAACACAGTATGCCATGGGGTGCTGAGTGTTTACCCTCATGGGATTGTGTGATAGAGGAGCTGTGACCTGCTGCCACTGCCCTGCACTATTGCTAGCTTGGGGAAAGATCAGAATTAAAAATACGAGGCATAGTTTCTATTGATGACATGTCACTACACCATTATAAAGCCAAAAAATCTTATTGTCAAACTGTTATAAGTTGTGTGCCATCTGTAATATTTCAGAGTAGAGTCTTTTCTGCAGTCCTGTTACACTTTGTTATGCAATGTTCATGAACATGTGTTCACAACTGTGAATCTGGGGAAGAACAAGGGGTAGATCAAAAGTGAAGAGATGTAATCCAGGCATCCATTCCTGTTTGGGATGGAGATGAATATTACGCATGTTTTCTTTTCTTTCCCTTTCATTCTTTCTTTTTTTCTTTTTCTTTTTTTTTTTTTGCAACAAGCAGGTGAAATAAAATGGCAATTTGTGGCTCCCAATCCAGAATGTCAAAGATGTTGCTGTAGCCTATCCATAGTCCATGTTGCAGGTGAGCCGCATGTAGATGTACAGAGGCCTAATTTGCAGAAAAGGCTACCCAACCAAGTTTGGATACCCCAAAATATATGCATAAAGATTAAAAGCTTTCAATATTCTTGAGATAGTCTGGTCATTTGGGGTAAGTTTTGAAAAAAGCCAATGTCAGATAATGCATTTCTGATATGTAACCTGAGTAATTATTAGAGAAAGAAATTAGAATGCTTTGTCTTAAAACTACACTGAACTCAAATGTGAAAAAAAATACATCAAACTCATTTTCTCACTAGGCCTTACATATGCTACATATTTATGGATATTCTTCCTCATGTATCAAGTAAAATGTAATACAAATAAAAAGCTAATTAGCACTACAATTCCACTATAATCATTTTTTTACTAGTTTTGTAGGTAAAACTCCTTGTTTGTTATGATGAGTCTCAGTGGACAGACATCTTTGTTGAGTGAGACTTTATTTTGAAACTGAAAGCATATTCTTGGCAGTTCTTGAGAATAATTTTCCTTTAAAGGAAGTTATATTGCTCACAAGAGGAAACCTGCATGCATTCCAGGGTTGAATATGAGAGCTAAATCCCTTGAGACTTGAAATCAAAGGCATAGTGGAAAGCAGGCCTGGGGAGAGTAGGATTGGGTGGTGTTGAAGCTCATGTTTCAGTCACATTTTGGGGGAAGCCCCCAGAACAAGACCTTGCTTACAAATGAGATGTGTTCTACAATTTCTCTTGGGAAGTCAATTGCCTGATGGAAAGAACACATTTTCTAATAGAAAGAATAGTGTAAATGGTAGGAAGTTGCTATGATTTTGTCAAAAGAAATAATTACAACAAATTTGAAGATTTGAGTTGACTTTCGTTTGTGATTCTAGAATTGGGCAACAGCTCACTCTATAAAATAGAAGGAACATTATAATAAGCTGAGCTGCATAAGTTAGCTTTATAGACAGAGAAGGGCAGAAAAAACAGAAACAGAGAACTCACCAGAAAGCCCCACCCAGAAACTGGCTTCTTGATCTTAGACTTCCCAGCCTCTAATACTGTGAGCCAATACATCTCTGTTCATTTTCAAGTACCTGGTTCCAGGGGCTGGTGCGGGTGGCTTGAGGGTTACCGTGCTTTCACGGTATGCACAAGTACACAGGTTCAAATCCCAGCACCCACATTGCTAAGTGTCAGAGCAACGAAGGCCATGTAAAAAACTCAATAAAAAATTGATTCTCTCTCTCTCTCTCTCTGTCCTTCTCTCTTTAAAAAAAAAAAAGTACCTGGTTCCAAGTATTCTGTTAATGTAGCACCAATCAAACTGAAGCACTGTGTCTTGGACAAATTCAGAAATTAAACCAATGTGTGACCAAACAAGAGCAATGGTGAAAGTCACTGACGTTTGAATGTTTAAAGGACAGAGTTCTATTAGAAAATTTGATGAGAGGTATGGACCATTGCTCCAGAATATCTCACTCTCTCTCCCCCACCCCCCTTACTCACACACACACACACACACACACACATCTGGCTAATAGCAGACAAGTAAACATAAGTGTAATCTGTTATGAAAGAAAATTGAACTGACACCTGGTGTTAAAATTGGTATTTTGGTACGTGTAGAAGATGCTGTTAGTATGCTGCCATATTCCCCAATTACAGAAGACAAGTAGATAGAAATTGCCAATTCAAATGAAGGGATATGTGTTTTAATATTTAACACCTGTGATACCCGGATACTCTGAGAGTATACTCTAACTTCCACTCACCTCTGGTTGTAGGAACCAGGCATCAGCCATCATAGATGGAGATTCAGTAGATGAAATTTCTAGGTTTTCACCATTTGGTTGAGACAACTTTAAGGCATTTTTTGCTGTTTTAGAGTACCCAGAGTATCCACAGGCTTGGGCAGTGTCACCCATGGGGAGCAAACTCAGTAATGCACACTTTATCAGCTTTATTCCACCTTCCCTTTATAGTATCCCTATTTATCTACAAGTATGCATCGGGATTTCTTCCCAAGTTAAAGTACTTAAATTCTGACCCTTGCCTATGGTTCTCCTGCTGGGGGAATTAAGACAAAGGCTTGTATGTCTCAGACATGCAAGCAACTTACCTTATTTTATGTAATCTTTTAATTAAAACATCAAAATGAATTTGATTTTTCTTTATTTTGAAGATTAAAACAATAACAATAAAATGATCAAGAAATAATTCAAGGGTTAACCAATAGCTTGTGACTTATCTGGGATTTCATTCTAGGTATGCATGTCTCCAATGTTTTCAATCTGTTTGGTATCGTTGTACACACAGATATGTAGCAATGCTTGCTAAAAATTCTTTAGTGGAAAAACTATAAGGTAAAATCTATAGTATTAATTTGTGTTGGCCATTTCCATTGGTTTACTTCTCAAGCTTGTAAGGACCCACCTTTTTATAAACAAGCAGTCGCATTTTTGATGTCTTGGAACTCTTCTAATAAAATTGATCACATTTTATCTTCTTTTTATACTTGAAACTATTACTAATTTCACTTAAGAGGTAGGTTCTCTGAATATTGTTCCTTTTCATTTGAGTATCACATAAAGAATGTATTTTATTGCCAAAATGAATCTCTTTACTTATCCTATTATTTATTTCTCTATTGTCTACTTTGAGGATTCCAAAATTCTGTTCCATGGGTTGTGGGGAGAGCTCATGATGGAAGGATTTTCCTTTAGTGATTAATTTTGAATTACATATTTGTAAAGTGTTTTAAATAGTTATTTTTAAATAATGCCACAGTTAAGAGTTCCAAGAAGTAACAAATGATCACATTATGCATTGCTACTAATTAATTGCCATTAGCTAATAGACATCATTTATTGACTTTTCCTTTAAGTGTGCAATGTTTAATGGATTAAACTGGTATTAATAATTTATGCATTATGTATTTATCCCACAAATTCATCAGGTATTTGTGACATTATTTTGGTCTTTATTGATAAATTCTTGCTGCAATTAATTAGTCTCTGATGGGAGTTTATTGGTTTTTATTTTATCCATGTCATGAATCATTATTGATTTCTCATCAATACTTTTTGAAAAAAAAATCTCCTGAGTGAATAAATATGGGAAATAGGAATTTATACAATCAGTGTTCAACTGCTCAACACAGAATCTAGGCATTTCCCCCATTACATCTCTTTGATGGTACTTCCTTGAACACCTTTCAGTTCTTTATGACTAGTTGGTATTTCCCCTGTCTAGAACACTCTTCCTCTTGTTTATATTTGATGAGCTCTTAAGACGCCAATCCAAATATGTCTTGCTCTTGAAAGTCTTCTTTTCTGTGAGTGGATAATTGTTTTATCTTCCTTCTTTCCATCTCACTATATTTTTACACACCTCTATTATAGAGCTATTATATTATTACTACATTATTTATTGAAATATATATATCTGCTATCAGAAGAGTTGTTCCTAACTTCAGGTCATCTTTTGTGCTAGAGTTTAGCATCGGATCTAGGATAATAATAGTCTGAAAATACTTAGAGAATAACTAAACAACCTTTAGTGTAATCTTTATTTTTCTTCCCTCTTTTTTTTCTATAACTAAGAGATTCATCCATGAATTCTTTTACATATGTTACATTCATAAACTATCAATTCTATACAAGTCATTGTGTTATTCTTATGAATAAAATAAAAATGAACCCCAAATACATGGCTTAATGAATTTATAGACTGGTATTAACTGTTATTGATCATTCTAATTTGGGATCTAGTAGATACACACACACACACACACACACACACACATACATACACATTTACAAGCATATATAATCTATTTTATAATTATATATAGATTATTTATTATATATCATATAATATGTCATTATGCACTATATAGTATTGCAAGAAGCATATTTCTGTGTATATATAGATAGATACTAATATCCCCCAAAAGATTCAGTTACTTTCTTAGCTGTATCCTAGTTACACTGATTTATAAGAGGTTGTGTCACATAATTATTTTAGATTTTTGTCATTCTGAATCTGATTAAAATTAGACATGACAGTGTTGTGATTATTTTTTATTTTATCAGAAGCAAGGAGGCATGGTTTGCTTATTATTAAAAAAATTAAATGAGAGTAGGTATGTTTAGTTAATCTTAGGCATTTCAAGAATATTTTAAAGTTATTTAAGGAAAAATTAAATCTTGGCAATTTTATTACTGAAATATTTTGAACACTTAAACTTGGGAACTTTCCTTCTTGGCATATTTTTATTGTATCAACTGCATTACACCAAATAAATTCTGTACAAGACCTTAAAATATTCTAAGTAAGAAATGAGAATACCTTGATCACATAAGTTTGGAGAATGAATTATCCTATGAATCTACGTCCTCTTAGAAATCAGGATACCTACTAGCAAATTAAAGTGCTCTGAGATTCCATCAGTGAAAAAAAATTAAGTTTAACTTCACTTATTTTTTCACAAATTCCTTTGATTTTTAAAACTTTTCCTGAGGGACATCTAGAAACACCTCTTGTCATTAGTGTTTTGAAATCCATGACGACATCGGTTGGTTCATTGACATTGGTTGGTATCATCTGACATAATGTGATAGTCTATTCCATTAGCCATTGTAAGTTGACAGCTAGAGGAAGCACAAGATCAGAAGTCTGCTTCAGGTTGATCATCTTTTCACCTTGTCAAAAGGACCAAGGCAGAGGGAGAAGATGGAGAACTATGTCAAGTTTCAATATAGGATCAGCTGGAATCAGAAAACACATAGACTTTTCAGAGCTTACCACATGCTCAGCATCAGTCACCATGAATCAGAGATGTGAGGCAGTGGAAAATGGCACTGAGCAAGCTTTGGAGAAAAAGTCTTACTTATGAAGGGCCTGGCTTCCAAGGATGAAGCCAGCTTGGATCATGAACTGTCAAAGTCTGGAAGAAGAATTAGATCCCAGGAGGGATGTTTGCCTCACTTTCTGGACACTGGGGTCTACACTTGAACCATATTGGCTCTTGAAGATAAATAATGCCTCTTTTTTGGGGGGTACTTTTTCTTTTTGCATTTCTGTGATAATTCATAACATGCAGTTCTAAAATACTTTTAGAATTGAAGTAAATAATTTATGGAGTTAAAGAATGAATATATACATAGGCAATCTGAATGAAAAATGTCAATTTATCTATAGTGTCTTAGTGATTCCCTCCATGAAGATAGTTTTACTTTGCTTTGAGTTGATTTTAAAAGGAGTTTATTTATGTTTCTGTTTGTTTTTTCTTGGAGTGTATGTAAGAGGTTGCAGAGGCGGCCAAGGGGAAGGTGCTATTTACCACCCACCTTGTAATGATGCAGGGATTTATTAAAGGATGGCGAATTCCATGGTTCTTTCCCATATGCCAGGAAATCCATACTGCTTCCCGTGGAGAAAACAGTGTGCGAATAGCAAGAATGCTTTTTAATGGTGATGATGAAACCAAAACACAGACTGCTTCCTTAGAGGGGAGAGTCTTTAATGTTCTTTTATTGACAGAGTATTGGAAGAATAGAAAATTATGATCTTCTGTCTCAGCTAGCCTGGAGTTCTTTCCCAAATCAATTTCTTGCTCAAACACAAAATGTACTTCTATGACCCCTTTCTTTCTCCTCAACTTCTAGCTTAGGGCAAGGCCAGTGAGCTTTTGAAGTGCTGTAGTTTAGATGGTTTTTAATGTTCCTTTTAAAAACATCATTTGCAGCTGGAAATCTGATGCAGTTTAAACTGCTGAGATCTAGTGTGCTGAAAAATGAGATTTATAAATCCATGGTAAAGACATAATGCAGTAATCGTAGTAATAAAATAGCATTATGAAGAATAGTTGACAAGCAGGCTTGGAACCTATTTTTCAAGTATTAAATACTAACTCTAAATTATGTCAAAACAAAACATACTTTAAAATAGAAAAACGCTGAAAGTCACATTATAAACGCCTATAAGTTGTAGTCATTTTATAAGCCTTACTGATAAGAAGTTTATAAGAAAAAAGATAATTTTAAAAATCAGCTAAAACCATGAGTAGAGAATATTATTTTTATTATGTTCCAGCTCCCCTTCACATTCATTTACATTTATGAGGTATTTTTAAAATTTTTATTATTATTCATTTTAATTTTTGCAAGAATCTCCTAAAGGATATTTGTAATGAACATTAATATTCCCCTTAGTATCTAGATTAAGATAATATAGAAAGATCTTGAAATGAGTGAATCAGGTTTTCCTTTTAGGAGAATCTGCATTCTTTAATACAGATGCAACATATATCTATACTCTATGCATCCCTTAATGTACCATCAGGAAAGCAATAGCTCTGATAATAAACAGGAGTATATATCAAATTTCTGCTCCTTTATGATCTCTACTTTAATCAAAATTATCTTTTATGAACAAAATGTAAATGTATAACAATTATTAAAAGTCATGATGAAATGGTGATTCGTGATTGTGGGTGGTCTATCTTATGTTCCTTGTTATAGCTATAGTTTTTAAACTATGGGGCACCTTAGTTTTGAGAACCATTCTTATTGCTTACAGTCAATATTGGGTCTACCCTTTGGGCTTGTCATCAGACAGAGACTCAAGTGGAATAATGTTCCAAGACCATTTGTTCTTAATGAAAGTAATTTGTTATGAGCTGAGGGGAAAGTGTCCTTTGTCCTTCTGCCAAAATAGCCCTGCTCTGCTTTTGTTGAGGTCATTCAGATTAATGGGGATATCAGAAGATGCTTTAAGACAAAAGCATTTGTGGAAAGATGTGAAGTGTTTTTCCAAAACAATGCCAAATACCAGTGAACACATGTATATGTTTTCATATATCTATTGTGAAAGCAGCTTAAAATTCATTGCTTTTAATTTTGCTTTCTTTTATGATGTCTATTTGGCCCTGCTATTCATTTGATAAAATGCCTTTAAGGAATGTTATTCTTTGTGGTGATGGTAGCAAATGTATGAAGGGAAACAGCATTAATAAGACACATGGTTTATAATTTATGGTCAATCTATTTTAATAAGATTATGACTAGAAAACATAACTTCATTTTATATTTAATCAGTTCTTCATGTTGAGAACATTTAGGGAGGAAATGATAATCATTCTTGGATAGCAGGTCAAAAAAGGAAGAATAAGATATGAAGAAAAGTAATGGAAAGAAAATCTATGGTCAGACCGTACAGTATAGAGAAAGCAAAAGTGCTCTAATCACCACATAGACTGAGAGATGCATACATTTGATACTTATGTGACATTTTTTTGTTAGGATTCTATAGATGTCAGGGATTTCAGTTTGCTCAGTTCAGAAACATTGAGTTTGAACTTTCTTACACTTCCTTCTTATAGGCTGCAACTGTTAGATATTTATTTCAAATATGTTGTCAACATTCCCTATAAATTTTGTGGTTCTGACCATACATCCTTTCCCAAGGATTTTTAAGTAGGAGGGATTGACCCATTTATATAATTTGGAATTAAGAAAAAGAAAGAAAATCTGTTGAAATTGTATCCAGTTTGGTTCTGGATGACAAAGAGTTTATAAGAAATAGCAAGTATTTCCCCAATGAGATCTCACAGATCACATGTGTCCCCTGCATGAATTACACTTGACAGCGATTCTCACTTTACTGAAATTTTCATCCCATTCAGGGACATTTAATTCTTTCCTTGAGAGTTTTTAAGACATCAGTGGATAAGTTATTTGTGGGAAGTTCTGACCAGTTCTTGTTGTGTGGCATTATATTATGTTATTCAGAGATCTGTGTTTGTGAAAGATTGTGTTTCTTTCGCCTTTTTGTACAACAGGTTTTAGCCCTTTATATAGACTTATTTCTGAGATCTCACTTCATAAATAAGAAAAGTCAGAATATAATATTTAATTGGAATGTCTATTCCATGTATTAAGTACCTACTATGTTCCCTTTGCACTTTAAAATGTTTTCAGAAATTATTAACTTGTCTCTGTAAGTGGATGTAATATTGATCAAAAGCCTGGGTTAGATGGAATATGGGGAGATGTTTACTATGTTGCTGTCACAGGATTTCAGTCTTCATGCCAGCATATGGATTTCTATTCAATTCTAGAAGAAGCATTGTGGTAGATAAGGAGGCAACTTGTCATTTTCAGTCAAATGGTTCTTAATTATCAGCCCCTTTGTTGAGGCTCTCACTTGGGTATCAGTTCAGATCAACTGTGATGATATCCTGGCTACTGGACACATTTGCTAAGAAAACACATTGAGATGGTCATCTCAAAAGTGTCGTGAGCAGAAATGATATGTGGTCACCCTCAAACTAGTATTCATCAGAACTTAGTTCATACTCTAAAGCACAAGGTTTGATGTAATATAAATGATAAAAATCACAAGATTCGCTTATCGCTTTCTTCATCCACAATAAGGCAAAATTCTACTATAGGAATTTTGCTAAGTGTACCCAAAACTGAAACATAATTTTATAGTGTTTAGCAAAGCCTTCATAGCAACAAAAATAATAATGATGATGCATGTCAGTTAATAAGATAATTGCACAGATAATTGAAAGATGAACTTCCTTGCCAGCAATGTTTATAAGAGGTACAATATTGTTGCTAAGATTCCATCAACATTCACAAAATACAGATTAATTAATGGATTCATGATGCATCTAAGTATTAGCACACATCTGTATTCAAATTAAATTATAGGCTTGTATAAAAATGGATAACAGGACTATATTTTTTTGTTTAAATTTGAAATGATATATTATTGGGGAGTTCTGTTCTTATACTAAGAATTCATATTTTTAAATCCTTAAATATAGAGATAAACAACTCTAAAATTCTAACTAAAGCAATTGTAATTAAAAAGATTGAGAGACATACAAAGACATTTTGGTCCTATATGCCTGGTACTAATAAGACACAAAAAATAAAATATTCTGACAATTATTCCTGTTTGGTATAGATAGAATTGTTCTCTGAATCCCACATATTGATTAGCTGAGATAATTAGTTGCCTTGAAGCTATTTAGTTTAGTTTTAAAAACAAAACAAACGTGGAAGGGCAAGTAATTTAATAAATTAAATTTGATTTAGAATTTTTTTTCTTTCTTCCTTCCATCCTGCCCTTTGCTACCTGCTCTGTCCTACATTGTTGTCACACCTCTTTAAATAAAGAACTGCAAATGATTTTAATACTAATTTACTGTAGACAAAAACCTACAATTAAACTTGACACTTTGAGACTATAAATATGGCTTTATTAAAGTTACTTATTTTTAAATCTCACTTTAAAAAATGTTACTCATATTCCCTGTGTATCTGACCATATTCTAAGGTACTGAGTGTTTAAATAGGGTGTGTCTCAATGTGGGACTGGCCAAAATTCTGCTTGTCCTGTAGTTTGGAGATATTGCTGCTTGTGTTTTCTGTGGAACTCCTACATGGTAGATGGTAGCTGGCTGGCCACAGACACCTACCTTGGTCCAATGGCTCTGCTTTGTGGTAATTGGCTTTTGTGGGTGGTCCACATCAGGTTAATCACCTTCTTGGGTACCTATTCCTTTTGCTTCCCGTGTAAGCTTGCCTGTACAGGGCTGACTGACCTGACTACTACCCAACATGTGCAACAGAGACCAGGCGTTCAGACAATAGCTATCCTATCTGCTGTCTGTTCCTTTGGCTGTAGGTGGAAAATCAGGAACTGGGAGATGGAGAATACCAGCATCAGGTTCATGACTCTTTTGGTTTATTTGTACATTTTATTTCCTAAAAACAAATGCAGAAAAGAATGGTGATTAATAACCTGATAGAGCGAGAAAACAATTAAGGCACAAGAATATATTTATTTCCTGATCTTATAAAAAAAGAAAATAGGTACCATCTGAATTTGATTTAAGTTTGAATTTATTCTTCACATATTAGAATACCTTAAACATTTCATGTTTTTTTTAAACTGGGTTACAAACTTTAAATCAGACATTTTATAATAAAATTTTTACTAGAGTTTGAGAGGAACATGGGAGCATATTATTCAAAATCTATTTGAGTCTTTTTTAAAAAAAAATAAAACAAATTTTTCCTTTCTTTTAAGTCATCTTTATTCCCAATTGGAATTTTGCTAGAAATAGAGTCTAATCATTTCTAATTCCCTTAAGAGCTGTAAAGCTGAAGCAATATGGGAAGGTTTTAGATACAACTCTATTATTTCTGTTATAAGGATAATTTCAATTGCTTGCTATACAGGACTGCTACTGAAAAACTTTTGAGGCATTGAATTTTAATTTTCAGAAAATTTCATAAGAGTTGGCATATTAACAGATATATGAAATTTTGAATTTATAGAACATTTTAGGATAAAATTTAAAATAACATTATTGATTATGACAACTTACAGGTTATATGCTATTATGTTAATAACAATTATTTTAATAAGAAATCTTATAAATAGATTTTTGTAATGTAGACTTTTATTGGAAAGAGTCGTGTTGGTCACTTGAAAAAAATAACCTGTTGAGTTTAAATAAATAAAAGAAGTAAAAGCTTAATTTTCTAAATAGTCTTTCAAAATGTTTTCTGCATGCAAACATTTTTATGAAATTGATAGCTAAATATTTGAATCAAAATCATTTAATTTTATATTTTACATATTTGAATATACTAAAAAGCAAGAAATGTAAAAAAAATTACTGTAAATTTTCTAATTCCACGATTATTTACTTGTCATGCTTGCCAAATTATTAACCTATATTACTTGCATAAGTGCATAGGAAATACAAATTAGAATTAGAAAACTGTACAATATGAGCATTTTCTAGCATAGAAATTAAAAAGTTATGACTAATTAAAAGAGGCTTCCAAAATAATGCCATACATGGACAATGTTAAGTCTTTTCCAAGTTTTATAACTGTCTGGTTTTTTGCCATATTCTAGTCTGTGGGAAAAAGAACACCCATAAATTAGTTGCCTAATTTTCAAATTGTTCCATTATTTACCTTAAAATTTCCTGCATAAAACTCATTTCCTTAACTTACCAAAATTAAGTGACCCAGATGTGAGAAGATAACTTGAAACACGTAAATGAACTTGATATGCCACTGAGCTCAGAGCCCACAACTTTTTGACTTTAAGTGCATAGATGTTGGAGAAATGGAGGACAGAGAAGTAATGAAAGATGGAAAGATTGGCAGTGGGTACTGAATAACAGAGACAATAGATGCTGTGCAGGTGTATTCTACCACATAGAAAGACCAGTTCAATGAAAGAGGTGAAGAATTAGCAAATTGGGTATTAGCTTCTCAGCTTTCTAACTCATAAGGGCTCTAGTAATTATAATAGAAAATACTTAAAATAAATTTAGGAAGTAAATTCTATTATCCCTCATTTAAAAAGAAAAAGCAGAGACAATCTAGATGTCATTCTCCCCAAACTACCTTGATAGTAAATGACAGCTGAGCTTGGAGCCTTGGAAGTATCCCTCCAGGATCCATGATCTAAATTTATGCATTACTTTATGATATTGACTTTCTATATAATTGTCCCCAATAATAGAGACTGGGAGCCTTGACAATTGAAAGAATTGTTCTTTAGCTATTTATTTTTCATCTTGCTTTGTGTCTAACCTGGAGGACCAGGGGAGTAACACACTGAGTTCAGAAGCATTCTTATGAATCTACACTGAGCAATAGCTTCTACATTCTAGACTGGGAGTTCCAGCTGGAGCCCAAAGTATCAATTTGCTTCAGAGGATGCACATAGGCCCCAAGAGATGTGCAAATGGCTGTCACCCTACAGGAAGCTTCCCTCAAAATGAACAGTACTGCAGAAAGTTCCAGAAAGTTCTGTTAAGGCCTTGTTAAAGAATTCTGCACCAGCTACCCCTTCTGATCTTAAGTTTCTTACATAAAAGGGATTCACTTTATATCAATGGCAATTAATATCCCGTCAATAGCTGATGTTATTTGTGGGGTTAAGCCCTTGAAGGCTTTGGAATCCAGAAGATTTAACAAGTTCTTAATTACAACATAATGGTTAAGGGTGATACTCTGAAGCCAGATTGCATGAGTTCAAATTCCAGTCCTTCGAGTACTTAGTGATGATGTTTGGACTATTCAACTAACTTTTGTGTCACTCATATTTTTCATCTGTAATGTGGATAATATTTTGGCTCTACCTCATAGACTTATTATGAGGATTAAATCAGACAATAGATGCATAAAATTTTAAGTAGTGTCTATATTTTGATGAACCCTCAATGAATATTGTGTATTATAGTACTATGAAAGCTTGGAGCAAGGTGCTGACACACATGATATGATGCTAATAAGAGCAGATGTCTTGTGTGGCCTCAAGACTTAAGAGATAATATATGGAAAGCATTTTGTACAGTGTTTGGCAAAATGTCAAAGCTAAGAGACTACGTTATCATAGTCAGTTGTCATCTTCCTGTGTTTCCACTTTTCTCTTCTGGACCTGTCTATTCATTACTGCATGTTCACAACAACATGACTGTTGGTACATGATTTTGCTACTTTGATAAGGAATGGGTATTAGAAGAGACACGGAGACACAGGGAGATATAAATTAAGCCAGTAGAGTCTGGATGTGGAAAAAGCAGGATCCACAATGAAAAGCCCCACATTCTGGAACAGGTCTGAGAATGAGCCTTGCCATTCTGCCAGAGAGACAGGTAAGCTGAGAAGAATGAGTACTTATGAGTGAAAATACAGAGCTTGGTGTAAACAGTATTTCTTTGGATTGGTCCTGCAGCCAGACTAACACCAATGGTCTCCAAGTGACTTTGGCTTTTGTTTGTCTAGGAATCTCTGGAAATCTTAGCTCTGGCAGGAACACTCCATTGGCTCTGTTTCAGATGTACCTTAATTAAGCATAGGTGCCAATAAGAGAGCATCAGTGTTAGTGAGAAGGGAGCAAAGCATCATCTGAATGTAATCTACAAATTTAGTATTGCTAGCACAGTAGGATAGAACTGGGTAGACTCCTCCTATTTTGAAGCATTTCACAGTATCTAAGTGCATGCAGATAAATATAAACTTCAGTAGAAACATATTTGCAAGCAAACATGTTAATTTATTTAAGTCTCATAACAACTATGTAAACTATAGATTATGCTCCTGATTTTAGAGATGGAGATGGGGAATCTCAGGGTCAGAGATTTAGAAATAATTCTAAAACTTCACAACCCATGAAAGATCACTGGATTTGGGTTGAAGCCTGATTTGGTCTATATTACTATGTGTGTGGAGGGGCGGGGGCGAGTGTGTGTGTTTAGGCCATATCATTAATGATCCAAACCAGACACTTTTCCAGAAAAATGGGTGTGCTAGAAATAATAAAACAGCAAATATAAGGTAAAATTACCTAAGACAAATCAGATGCATGGTCATTACACATATTCTTCTTTCTACTGGGTCTCTTTTGGCCTGGCAACTCTTTCCAATATTTCTGTGCCTGGACAAGGTCACAACAAAGATGCATAGAGGGAGCATATGTTATCAGATGCCAGTCTATAGAGGCAATGAATAGGATAACAGAGCTGTGGCCATGTGCAGTGAGTGCAAAAGCACTGGACTGGCCAGACTGCAGATGTACACTGCATTTGCTGCTACAGTGCTCTACCAGGCTCTGGAATTCTCTGTGAGGCTGCCTGTATCTCTTGTCTTCTTGAGCCCACATGAAGATCTTGCCATCTTCGCCTGACCACGGAGAATGTCTCTTCTGTTGTGAGAGCTCCCAAATCCACTGTGAATTCATCAATACAGTCACAAAGGAGGTTAAAGATACAACAAATAACTCAATCCCCTGGCTTTTATCTTGGTTACCTCCTGCTCCAACTGACTGTTTTGGGGGTACCTTTCCAGTCATTTATGATTCATGGTTTAGGTGCTTTTCATTTTGTGGCTTCACTATTTTCTAAGTTTTTAAAAAATTTTTTTCTAAAAAGGACAAATTGCAAGGAATGGGATTCATAGGGACCCCATGAAGAAGTGTAAGCATCATTTTAAACAGAAAGGCAGTTGAGAGATACTGGCTATTATGAATCGAGGCAAAGAGGGAAAGGCTAGATTATTGTACGCACCAGTGATCTTGGCTGATGAGCTCCTACCTGTGTCAATCATTTTGTGGCTTTTCTCTTCTCTGCCATTAGCTGATTTGTAGAGGAGGTTGGGGTTAGCAATACATACTCTTCTTAACCATTTGCTCTCAAATATTTTATCTATATTGATTTATCTTGTTTTTGAAAGTTTTATGCTTTTAAAAGCAAAGATGAAAGCATTTATTTTTCCTATCTTCTCCCATCCTATCACATTCTTCCCCTGAAGTAGAGGTTGGGGTATTTGCATGTTCCTGTATTTTATAAAAGTACTGAAAAAAAGGCCAGGGTTAAAACGAAAAATTAATATTCAAAGGTTTTATCCAAAAATGTGACTATATAGCTAGATTTCAACTGTGAACTAGCCCATTTTCACAGTGCAAATGGAAACACAACATTGTTTTTCTCAAAGCAGCACCAGTTGTGCTTTCAGAGATTCTAATGACATTATAAGAATCTTGTGGGTAACTCATTTTACCCTGATCCACTGGCAGAGGCTCAAGAGAAACTGGCCATAGCCAAGTCATGTTCAAAATCTGAAATCTGGGAAAATTCCCTAGGTCAGTCAACAAGTTTTAGCAATTCAACTTCTGGAGTATAAATAACACATTGTATTGTTTCTATACCATGATGGCAATTAAATTTCTCTAATACAGTGAGGGCAAGAATTACTCACTGAGGGCAAGAATTACTGGGAGTAGTTAGACAGAGTTTTCTCAAGCATAGCACAGTGAAAGTTGATAACCCTCTGAAGGTGGCAGATACCAGGTAGGTAGGAATTGAAGGTCCTCATTTAGAAACTTCAGGACCACAGACAAGGTGAAAACGGTAGTTATCTGGATCCAAGGCAAGCAACACAGAATACTTCTTTGACCCAAAGGCTTGGGGCTGGACGTGCATTTTGGATGGGTGCTCAGGTTTTAAAATGCCAAAAATTGCATTAACCTTGTCCTGCCTTGAGACTAGGAGAAAAGAAGCTCCCTGTGGATAAATGAATACCAAGGATCCATCATCCTCTGAAGAACTTCTGTGGAAGACTGTAATCAAGTATATTAGAAGCCATCAACATCAAGGATCTGGCTTCTGCTCCACTATTCCAGACTCAAACATCTGTGATTGCCTATAGCTGGTGCTCTTCATGGGAGAATGTTCACTGTCCCCAAGTTCCCTGAAGCTTGATCTCCAACACGGCAAACCTGACCAGTTCAAAGGGAGTTCCTCTTTTCCTTGAAGGCTTACCACTACAAGGATCCTGCTGCTCTAGCACTCATAACTACTATTAGATCGTGGTAAAAGCACATTCTTATAGTTTAAAGCCTCAACATCTATTCAGAGAACAAACCCAGACCCCAAATTCTGGACCACAGAGCAGTCTATTTTCCCTAATGCTGACCCAATTCTACCACCCCATTGTCTTTTCTGTGGACCTAGGGTCTCTAAGTGGGGGCCCTCTAGTCTCACCTGGCACCTACCTTTCTAAGGTCTGTCACCTGCTATAATTTGGTTCTTAAACATCCCCCATATGTTATGGCTTGGACCTTAGCTTGGCACTATTGAGAAATTATTGAAGCTTAAGGAGGTGGGACCTTGCGGGAAAATCTTAGTCACTGTGGTTGTATCCTTGGAGGGGTCATTGGGTTCCTGGTCCTTTCCTGTCCTTCTCTTTACTTCATGGTCACAATTAAGTGGTACTAATTACTACTTTGTCATACATCTCCTGCCATTATGTACTGTGCAGCTATGGCCCCAAATCAGCATGACCAAGTGACCATAGACTGAAATCTCCAGAACTATGAGCCATCCAGAGTTAGTATTTCTCCTAAGTTGTTTATCCTAGGTTTTTTTTCACACCAATGTAAAGCTGACTAAACCACCACCCTCCTAGAATCCTGATGATTGATTTTCCACCTGACACCGTGTTATACTTGAATACAGCTCAGTCCAACTGTTTCTGGTCACTTTTGCCTTCAACGAAAAGTTGACTTATACTATATTAGAAAATTTCAGACCTTGAATAAAAGTAATGGATTATTTGTATTTCTGAAGTTGAATTACTAAAACTTATCAAGTGAAACATTTTGACTGGAATTAATGCTCTATATTCTTATTTATTTTAAGGTTATTATAAAGCAATGGCAAACATTAAAAATAAATAAATCTTTCCTCTATTTGTCCATCATCATATATTTGTGAATCTTGGGCAAACAATGGAGTCCCTCAATTTCATTGGAAAATTCCGAGCTAGCAATGACAGGAAGAAAAACTTTGCTACATCTTATTTTAAAAGTTTTCTTGGCCAGAATAAGATGACCTGCTATTTTGGGGGAGTATGTTATTTGAAAATATACTATTTTCCTTCATAGGAGCACTTAAATACACTGTCCTCAGGTCTCAGGCTTACTCACATAGTCCTTACATGTTTTTTAAGGCCGATATTTTTAAACTGGACAATCAAACACTATTTACTTCTTGCAAAAGCACTGGAAGTGTGGAAGCAAATATTTATGTTGAAATACTGAACAATTTTTAACTTGTTCACTGGAATGGATTTTGCGAATCAAAGTTCAGAGGATCATCAATAAAAATCTCATTTAATTGAATGTCTTAGTACTAAAACTGTCAGAATGAGGTTGTCACCTATCCAGAAAACAGCACACTTTGGAGTAGCTCCTCTCAAACTGTGGGTTTTGCCTGTGATCCTTTGTTACTGGTCGTGGTATCTAAAATTCTTGGAGTCTCCCCCTCCTCACACATTCCACTCTCACTTCCAACTCTGCTTTTTTTGCTGGAATTTGGGACGAAGTCTTCAAATGCCAATCCACTGATTTGTGAAAGTTACATAGAGAGAAACTGGAGGGGGAAAAAAGCAATTGTCTTCATGTAGATATTCTAATACAATGGTAGTTATTTGAATTTATCTTTGGAGAAGACTGTACTTATTTATAGCTTCTTTTGGAAAAATCTTCTTTACTGCCTATTTAATTTTATAAATATGGAAAGTACCTATTCACTAAACTTGAATTAAACTCTAGAAATTTGAATGACTTTGTAGACTGAATGGCTATGTTTTCTCTTTTTATAATTCAAGCTGTTATATATGCTGAGAACAAGCTGTATTGATTGTCATGAGATACAGACTATTTTCCTCTCTGGATGGATTTGGACTGGTCTTTGCTTATAAAGTAAAATACAGTTTTAGCTTGTGGATAACATATTCTGGTTACACAGTAGTTTAGATGAGCTAAGCTGAAGGGAACTGAAAGAAGGATTTTGCTTTGTCATTTGCAGAGGCTTTAAAAAGAAACAAAACTTTTACTTGTATATGTTAGCTTAGATAATTAAGTTGATGTTGTAGTTGTGAGAGTAATAGCAAAAAGATCCATAAAGTCTTGATTTTTGTTCTAATTGTATTACATACCATACCACCTTGCAAATTATTTAACACTCTTTGGATTACTTCTCCCTCTCTTTTTTTTATGTGCTATATGTAATCAAATATGTGAAAACTTTATTTTTAACCCCTTTCTCTAAATCAGGTTTTATCAATCTTGGTTCTATTTACAACAACAATTCTTTGTTATTGGAAACTACCCCATGTGTTGTAGGCATTTAACAGTACCCTGCCTCTACATCCTAGGTGATGGTAGCACTCCCTCCGTTAGGACAGCCATGGTTGTCTCCAGAAATTGCCCAGTGCTGCCTGGGAGATAGAACTGTTTCTGAGAGAACTGTGATTCCTCAGCCATCATTCCATTTCTTCAGAGCCTTCTAAATTTCATGGGTGGTAGTTGTGGTAATATAACTGTCAATGAATCCAGTGCACGTGTTTTAGGAATTAATCATGTGAGCATTGCAATTCTAATAGCAATTTCTGCATGTCTTCTTTCTTCACTCAGCAAGGTAACAACTAGCGCGCGCACACACACGCACGCACACGCAGAGTTACTTTTAACAACTTATTTCCCTCATTTGTTATTTGATAGCTAAGGCAGCTATGAGTTGGCTGTGTATCATGTGTTTTCTTAATGCCAAGATGCAGACTGTAGAAGTAGTCATTATTTGAACCACAATCTTCTCAAAGCCAAAAGAAAAGTAGAAAGGAAGGTGAACCATGTGATGGCTTTTAATGTTTCTGCTAGGATATGGAAGACTTGAGATCTGCTTTGTTAAAGCAAACCATATGATCAAGACGAAGCCAATTACATGAGAAAGTTAATTTATTCCTACAGAACACACTGAAAGTCAAGACAATGAATAATTAGGAAAAATGATGCATTCTACAATAAAGGGAATAATTCTTTGGGGTTATAGGATAAGTGTTCATTCTTCAGAGCAGGAGATATAATTTCCTCTTTAAGATGTAAACATTCTTACTACCAATTTATCATTCTAGCAAGGGGCAACTCTTGAGCAGTAATGAAGATTTGGGTTATGGGACTTAATCTGGAAAGAGGGAGAAAGCTCTAACAAGGGCACCATAACATTTAGGTCTGAATAATGAAACATGCTATTTCAATACACACACGCTGCCCTCCAAAAGGATGAATCAGAACATAAATAGAGCTTGTTGGAAAGGGAAACCGTCAGGAAATCTGATGTGGATTCCCTGAGACTGGCATCAGTAAAGAGCATCTACAAATAACCTTCTGTTGCGCTGCATTCCCATGTCTTTGGATAGGACTCTAAAATGCAGTAGGCTGCTCTGTTCTGTGACTGTGTTCATTCAGCGTAGAGGTTGGCAAACTTTTTCTCTAAAAGCTAAGTAGTAAATAATTTAATCTTTATGAACCATATGGTCTCATAAAGAGAGATTGTTTAACTTTGCCATTATAGAATAATAGCAAGCATAGATCATGTGGAAGCAAAGACATGTGTCCATGTTTCAATTAAACTTTATAAAAATAGGTTGAGGGGCTGGAGGGACGGGGGATTGTAATTTATCATCCCTTGATTTGGAGTGGTTATTTGTTCTATGCCTAAGTTATAAGGATTAGCGTCACCTGACCCCATCACAATGCATAATCTCTTAATGTTTTCACATCCCTTCAAAGCCTTTGTGTTACACAGATATGAAGATATACTTGTTATATTTTATCTGGAGTTATTAATAATCTTCAGCACTGATTCATGTAGTTAGCTTAAATGCTCAGTTGATGAATTAATTGATTCACAATTATTTAAATTGCTGTTCCCATGTGGCTAGAATGATGCTGACTGTTGGCCAGTTCAAGGCAGAAGCTGCAAATTTGGTGGAGCCTTCTTTGAGTGAATAAAAGGAAGCATTACGCTGGTGGGAACTTTAATTCATGATTTCCCATGAGTCAGGGGAATTATCCAATTATCAGGACAGAGCTTCTCATGCATTCTGATCATGCTGGAGATGGTCATGTTGTTGTAGGGGACCGAACCTTGGTGAGTCAGGGACAGACCTTGGTGTTTCCTGCAGATACACAATGTGGCAGCAGTGGCTGATTTTGTCCCTGTGCTTTCTCACTTTGATTAGGTCCTGCTCACATTTCCCTTTCTCTGCAGCTGGTATCTTGACTTTTCCCTCCAAACACTGAAGTCTCCTCCTCTTAAACTAAGAGTCACTGACTGGGTCCTGAAGTTTTGCTGTTGGACTTCCCTGAGTCTAATGCATTCAGTTGACCAATGAATGGTCTTTTGGAGCACAATCAGTTCCTAGGAAAGGGAATGTTTATCCCTAGGTAATTGCCTCTCTCTTTCTTTTATATTATTCTGTAGAAAAATGAATTAGTTTGACAAAAGACTGTTGTGAGATTTCTATTTTTGCTTTCCTCCAAAATATAATAATTTAAAATGATTAAACTAAAAAATAAAATTTTTGAGATAGAAAGGCTCTTAAAGACTTTCAAATCCATCTTTAGAACTGAACTAATACACATGATGATGTCATATTTTATAAAATAATCAAACTGAAAGTATATAATAATTTTATTGATTATGGGTCCTCTCAGAACCCTTGTAATTTTTCATTGAAGGAAAAAGTAATCCATTAAAATACAGTCAAGATTTTAAAGACTATAAAATGCACTAGAAAAATTTCAATATATGCTGAGTAAAGAGCTCATAATTGTTAGTAGTATGCAATATTGTTTTAAGCTTTTAATATTATTTTATAAGCCATAAAGATAAAAACAGGATAAGATCATGCAACTTCAATTTTAATAATTACTTTATTAGCCTCCAAAATTTTACATATACTGATAATAGGAAATAATTTTATAATTAAGTATTTTATATAACTTAACTTCTGGTTTTATGAAATTGCAGTATTTATTTTTCTATTTTTTACCACCTATATATTGTTACGTTTAGCAGAGCAAATTTAATTTAGATATTCTCCAGAATTTTCATGTAAAGATAGACTCTACAAAAAATCCCAGAATTCAAGTTCTTCTACTCAACATTTTTCATCTATAGACAAAGCTTACATTAGTTTACATTGTGTTAAAAATTTGTAAACTCTTGTAGGAGTTGGGAAGGTGAGGATAGAACAGACCTTAATTGCTCTTTCAGTTCAAGTGACAACACATCCTTGACCTGTGTAGCTTCTCTGCCCCAACATAAGCTACACAATATCAGTTCTAATAGGCACCTAGTCACATGTTACAAGAATTTCTGTTAAAATGGCAATTTCTTCCTGTTGGTTTATAGAAACCCTAAATTAAAGCAAAATCAGATAGGTAACTAAAATAGATATCTTACTCTGACACCATTATTTTTAGTGTACATTTTAAGGTAATGAATTCAGCTCAAAAAGCAAAGAAATTTTTTTCAGCTAATCTTTTTGAGGTACTTGTTCACTACAGTGACTGTTCACTAACAGATACCAATAATGCTATTAAGTATCTCAATGGAATGTGTGTGTGTGTGTGTGTGTGTGTGTGTGTAATTTTTAATAGAGAGAGACAGGGACAGTGAGAGAGAAAGAAAGAGAGAATCAATTTGATTTAGTTCTTCATGTGGCTTTCCTTGCTCCAACACTCCTTTGTGTATGTGGTGCTGGGGTTTGAACCCACATTCTTGCTTATTCCAGGCAAGTGTTGTAACTGCTGAGCTACCACTCCAGCCACTCTATGGTATATTTTTTGAAAGCCAAATATTTTTGTTATAGATTCATATAAATAATTGAGAAGTTATAAAATGTTCTTTTTTACCTAATACTTTAAAAAAGAAATGATCCCTCTAAATATTTTGTGCTAAGCATTAGAACAATCTCCATAAACATATTAGAGAATAACACTGAAATAAAATATTTATCATCTTCTGTCCTGCTGTGTTCTTCAATTCCCTCCACTGCTTTTTATACAAACCAATGGCTCCCTAAAGATATCTATATTTTTACATTAGGACCTTGTGAACATGCTACCTTATCTGGCAAACTGGACTTTGCAGGCATTGTTCAATTAAGACCTTGAAATAAACAAATTTGCATGGATTATCCAGAAAGAACTAATATAATCATATAAGTCCTTAAAAAGCTCAAAAGTGGAGCTGGAGTGGTGGCTCAGTGGTTATGGTGCTTGCCTGGCATATGCAAGTACGTGAGTTCAAATCCCAGCACCATGTATGCAACAAAGTGTTGGAGCAGTGTTGGAGCAACAAAAGACACATGAAAAACTAAATAACACTGATTCTCTTTCTCCAACTGTCTCTCTCTCTCTTTAAAAAAAATAAAAGCTCAAAAGTTAGAACTGCCAGTTTTACAGAATACTCTCAGAAGGAAACATCAACTACAGAAGAACAGTCAGGCACTTGCAATCTTGGCAGCTTTAGACATGGAGGAAGGAGGTCCAGAACAAGAAAACTGAACAGCGTTTTGGGACTGGACAAGGAAAGGAAATAGATTTTTTTTCTGTAGCCTCCAGAAAGGAATTCAGTTCTACTGACACCCTGGTTTTAGCCCAGGTTGACTCATATTAGTCTTCTGACCTCCAGATGTGTAAGATAATAAACTCCTGATATTTTAAATCACCCAGTTTGTGGCAATTTATTAGAGAATCAAAACACACAACTAACAAACTGCCCATGGTCATTTTTTTTCATATATTATCATCCATTTGGCCTCAGGATATCTGACATCTAACACCTTCCAATATTTCATCTTTCATTCTTTATTTCTGTTTTCACATGTGATATTTCTTAGAGCTCCCCTAATTTTACACATTTCAACAGGAATACAGCTTATGCCTAATAATCTCAAACATATCCAATGACTTATGTATTTGTCATGCCTACATAAATTTCCAAAAATCCTCTTTAATTTAAAAATAACAACCAATTTTTGACTTGTCAAGAAATACATTTGTTTCACTTAGAATTCAATAACTTCTACTCATTTCAGTTTATATTCTGCCCCTGCCCTACTTCTTTTAGCTTTTCCCATGTGATTTTAGCAATCAGGAGAACAAATAATGGAAAAAAATTCCATTATTAACAGGCATTACAAAATCATCTCTCTTCTTATTTCTAAG